>JASWHV010000013.1:33328698-33440326 GCA_030760725.1 Neostapfia colusana | reverse complement strand
GAAGAAGAAGAAGAAGAAGAAGAAGAAGAAGAAGAAGAAGAAGAAGAAGAAGAAGAAGAAGAAGAAGAAGAGAAGAAGAAGAGAAGAAGAAGAAGAAGAAGAAGAAGAAGAAGAAGAAGAAGAAGAAGAAGAAGAAGAAGAAGAAGAAGAAGAAGAAGAAGAAGAAGAAGAAGAAGAAGAAGAAGAAGAAGAAGAAGAAGAAGAAGAAGAAGAAGAAGAAGAAGAAGAAGAAGAAGAAGAAGAAGAAGTGTGTGATGTTAATGGAGAGGTGGATACACATGCTGCACAGAATGTACGTCTACGTCAATGTCATCGTCAAAACACTCATGATATGGTAGGAAATAACATGCGTGGTAACAATAACCGCCCTTTTGATGACCCTTTTGCTAAAGTTAAATTTTCCATACCTTCATTTTCTGGTGCTTATGATGCTGAGGCATATCTTTATTTGGAAATGACGGTTGAGCATAAATTAATTCCCACCTTGTTCCTGAACAACATAAAGTTCGACAAGCTACTAGTGAGTTTAAGGATTTTGCCATAATATGGTGTAATGAACTAGGTACCACACGCTTACAGCTTGATACATGGGAACATTTAAAAGAAGCTATGCGTAATCGTTTTGTTCCTCCATCCTACCAACGTGATTTATGAAAGAAATTGCAGCGCTTAGAGCAAGTAAATAATTCTGTCCAAGATTATTATGCGGAGCTTCAAAAGGGTATGATACGTTGTGGGGTAGTAGAGGACACTAAGGATAAAATTTGTCATTTCTATGGGGGGTTGAGACGTGAGATAAATGATATTGTTGATTATAAGGAATCTAATACTGTCAACTAGTTGTTCCAGCTTGCTATGCTTGCACAAAAGGAGTTACAGGGTCATCAACAAAAGAACAAGAGCAACAATGGTGCCTCCTACACTCCACGCATGACAGGGGGCGTCCAAGTCATTCTGTTTTGATGCCCCTTCACCAACACCAGCATCCAAGCTTCCTTCTGGCAGCAACAACGTTTCAGCGGCACCGAAACCACCACTGGCACGACCTACGGATTCTAGTAAAAATTCCTTGCAGGTGCCCGCCAAAAGTGCTTCATCCATTGCTTCAACAGGATACACTTCCGGCATTCAGTGCCACCGCTGCCATGGTCTTGGTCATGTGCAAAAAGATTGTCCTAGTCAACGGGCATTTGTGGCTACAGAAGAAGGAGGATACATCAGCACCTGCGATGTTGAAGACAACAATGATGACGATGCTGCCACGGACAACGATGAGGGACATGTTTTTGGGAGTGAAGACACATCAGCCTACATGAACATCATTGTGCAGCGGGTGCTGAACACACGGGTACAACAACTTGATAGATTACAACGCCATAATTTGTTTCAGATTTTCTTCGTCATCAAGAACCGGCGAGCAGGTGTCATCATTGATGGAGGAAGCTACAACAACTTGGTGATTTCTGAATTGGTCAAGAAGCTTATATTGAATACACGACCACACCCACATCCGTACCATATTCAATGGTTAAATGATTGTGGAAGAGCTAAGGTAACACAAACTTGCAGAATTCCGTTTTCCATTGGTACATATGCTTATTCTGTTGATTGTGATGTGGTACCCATGCAAGCGTGTTCACTTTTATGGGGTCGACCTTGGGAACATGATAAGGATGCTTTGCACCATGGTAGAAGTAATAAATGTACTTTTATGCATAAAGGAAAGAAAATTACTTTGCTACCTCTGATTCCTGCTGAAATTGTACAAGCTGATAGGGAGAGAGCTGGAATTTCTAGTAGTTCTAAATCAGAAAATCAGCAAGTCGTTAATTCTGTGTTACCACAAAATAATGAGAGATCTACACCAAGTTCTAAGGCTGAGGGAATTAAATTGAAGGGTCGTGTAATGCTTGCTACAAAATCAGACCTTGCTGAAATTTCTGATCATGATATTTGCTATGCTTTAGTGTGCAAACAAGTTTTGTTCTCCATTAATGATATTGCTAGGTCTTTGCCTCCTGCAGTTACTAACATGTTGCAGGAGTTTGAGGATATTTTTCCATCTGAGATACCACCGGGAATTCCACCTTTGAGAGGGATTGAACATCATATTGATTTGATTTCAGGTGCAATTTTGCCAAACCGTGCTGCATATAGGACAAACCCCAAGAAGACTAAGGAAATTCAGTGGCAAGTCCAAGACCTTTCGGACCGTGGGTATGTACGTGAAAGCCTTAGTCCTTGTGCTGTTCCTGTACTTTTGGTTCCTAAGAAAGATGGCACTTGGCATATGTGTGTTGATTGTAGAGCCATTAACTAATTTACTATAGGGTATCGTCATCCTATTCTTAGGCTAGATGACATGCTTGATGAGTTGTGTGAATCTATATTTTTCACTAAGATTGACTTGTGCAGTGGTTACCACCAAATAAGAATGAAATTAGGAGATGAATGGAAAACAGCTTTCAAAACAAAATTTGGGTTCTATGAGTGGTTAGTAATGCCTTTTGGTTTAACTAATGCACCAAGTACATTTAGGAGTTTGATGAATGAGGTTTTAAGAGATTTTATTGGAAAATTTTTGGTGGTTTACTTTGATGATATCCTGATTTATAGCAAGTCAATGGATGAACATATGGATCATTTGTGTGCTGTTTTTAATGCTCTGAGAGATGCACATTTATTTGGCAACCTTGAGAAGTGCATCTTTTGTACGAATTGAGTTTCTTTTCTTGGCTATGTTGTGACTCCACAGGGAATTGAGGTGGATGAGATGAAAATTAAAGCGATCAAGAGTTGGCCAATACCTCAAGCCATCACACAGGTAAGGAGTTTTCTTGGTCTTGCAGGTTTCTACCGACGCTTCATCAAGGATTTTAGCACCATTGCTGCTCCACTACATGGGTTGACCAAGAAAGGTGTGGTGTTCCATTGGGGGAAAGCACAAGAGGAGTCCTTTGACACCTTGAAGGACAAGCTTACACATGCACCATTGCTGCAACTTCCTGATTTTAGTAAGACTTTTGAACTTGAATGTGATGCTAGTGGAGTTGGCATTGGTGGTGTCTTAATGCATGATGGTAAACCGGTTGCATACTTTAGTGAAAAACTTAATGGTCCTGTTTTGAATTATTCCACATATGATAAAGAATATTATCCTCTCGTATGATGCTTAGATACATAGCGTCATTATTTATGACCTAAAGAATTTATTATTCATTCTGATTATGAATCGCTAAAGCGTATTCGTTCTCAAAATAATCTGAATCGTAGACATGCAAAATGGATTGAATTTATTGAGTCTTTTCCTTATGTGATTAAACATAAGAAAGGGAAGGATAATTTGATCGCTGATTGTGAGGGCCTAAGTTTTGGGTATAATTAGAAAGAGGCTAGTTTGAACTTAAATTCAAATTCAAACTCTTTCCACCCCCATGAATTCAAAGGTGGAATTCATATTCACACCCGTCACATTTTTGTGAGCTCACACACCAATTTTTACTCCATTTGGAGTTGATCTTGACATGAGCCAATTTAAGAAAATTCAAATCCAATTTGAATTTCAAACTGCATATGTGCTATGAATATAGTCAAACACTTCACAATTTGAATTCTACCAATTTCAAATGGGCATTTGGTGAATAATTCCAATTGCAAAGGGTGTTAGGGGAACTACTGTTTAGAGCAGTAGGAAAAATTGAATTTCAGAGGTTAAAATGGGAGTGGGGCCCTCCTGTCAGCCTCTCATGTGATTGTGATGGACTGAAATCCGTACGCCCAGGATCTCAGAGGGTGGTGCCGCACGATGCGACACCAGACAGCACACAGCATAAGGACAACATTTATTATATAGAAAAACAACTGAATATGTACAAAGTAGTACAAAACTTCAGTTTGCAACTAAGCATAGAGGTTACAACAGCGGAAGCTAAATTTATACAACTCACGCCCACCTAACTAGCAAAATTCGGTTGTCCAGCCCTATAGACAACCCACACTACCTCCACTCTGCAGCTCAGCGCGACGTGTACGGCTCCGACTCCGCCGTGGTCCCCGACGAAGGGTAGCCCCCTCCGGTGGACTCATACCCCGAGTCCGTGGGGTAGTCCTCACCTGCAAACACTCAATAGCAGCAACCGTGAGCACGATAGCTCAGCAAGTCTTAACCACCTCACCTATATATGAAACTCTACAAGTAGTTCATAACCCACATGGGATGGCACATTGCAGCAAAAGACACGCCTACAAGTTCATCCTTAATTAATCTTTTAGCCACAAGTTAACAGTTCATGAATCTAAAATTTAGTAAGCGATATTTGGTGGCACACATGTAGCAATACAATTTATACATATCAGCAGAATTGAATCACAATATTCCATAAGTTATCTATGTCACAATGTAGTGAACAAGCGGTACTCATCACCGCGAGGGACGGCGAATCGACTCGATATACACCTGCAGGGATACCCGAATAGAATGTCCCGTGCGCCCACACGCGGAGCTGCACACAGCAAGCTCATCCCGTGTCGTACAGGACAACCTTTCACCCAACAGCCTAAACGTCGAACCGGTCGCACCGAAACGAGCAGGAGGTTCCCTACACGGAGCATCTCTCTATGCCCGTTAGCAGACTTCTATCTGGCTGCCCTCAACCTACACCTATAAATCGGTGTGCTATGCCTTGACGCCCGGAAGTTTAGGTTACATCGGTTTATCAGGGCCCATATATCCGGTATGCCTTCGGTACGTTCAAAACATGTTCAGCGGGGCCGCACACGGATCATTCCTCAATCTACACGGACAGGGATGCGCCTATAAGACTTCCTCTTGCTGCGCCCTATCCCCTGCCTAGTCTCATTTTCTTACTAAAGTGATCTCACATCACTCAAACCAATCTCGTGTGTCCCGAGGCCTATACTCGCGAGTAGATTCCAACAACTCGACTTGTACTGAAGTTCTACGAATATTAAACACAGCTTCACTACTCGAGGACTTAGCCACTACCCTCACTCTTGTAGGAATAATCTGGTTATGCACTTAGGGTTTCATCCATCCTACACCTAATGCACAAACATACCTCATGCTAAATATACATAAAGCAAAGCTTTTGTAAAACATGTTAATGCAAACCGGGGCTTGCCTTGTTGTTTCTGGTCAGAAGTTAGTGTCTCGTCCAGAAGGAGAAAATCCAGCACTTCCGGGATTTCCTCGCGTTCAGCGACTACACGTAAGCAATATACTATATGTCAATTTAAACGCCATGTTTGGAACTGAATATGTAAATACCATAACTCTAGCTAGCCCTCCCCTTTGGCTCTGAAATTTTTACGGTGGCTTGGTAGGGTCCTAACCAGAGATTTGACCAAGTTTCATTTGAAACAAAGTTCATTTGAGCTCTGTACAAATAAACTCTAATTGGTTATTACTAGGGCCTCTAAGGATTTCCAGGGATTTTCATTGCTCAAACAATTACTTTCTGGAAACTAGAGTTTGAGATGGTTCTAATGGAAGTGGTTTCATGTCGTTTGAAGAATCCTAGATGAAATTATGCCCTAAACAAGATTTGAGAAAATCTGAAAACTGTTTCTGTACATTTTTCCATTTTCTCAGGGCAGTTCACTTAATCACACCATTAGGGGGACTAAATGAACTTGGATGGATCTCTAATTTTTCCTGTGACTCAAGGATTTTCAAATGAACATCCTAGACAAATTTCAGAATTTCCGTAAAGGAATTCTCCAGATAAAATTCCCAACAGTTTAAATTTAGGGAATTAATTCTGGAAAAAGATTAAGTTTCATAAGCTGAAACTTGTTTTGCTGGATAGTACTCGAAGAGATGAATCCAACAAAATTTGGTTCACTGAATTTGGACACTTGTACCCAAAGTTATGAATTTCTAAAGTTTGGGCTTATCCCTGAATTATTTTCCTAAAGAAAATCACCACCTGCGCTTAAACAGTGACTGACAGCAGGCCCCGCACGTTTAAATTAAACTAACCGCACGCGCACTTAGCACAGTGACTGACACGTTGGACACGCACCCTTCGTCTACCTCGCGACGCTGCCGCCCCGAGCCGCCAGAGCTCCGGCGAGGTCAGCGTTCCCGGCGACCTAGCTTGCCGGCGACGGTGAAACTCGCCGCCCCTACGTAACCTTGGACGCTGAACACGTTGGACACCCTGCCGCAACCGGCTAACAGCCGTAGCTCACCGGCGATGAGCGCTATGCCCCTGTGCAACTTCGGCAACGCGTTCCCGTCCTTCCGACCACCCCCTTCGCGCGCTAATCGCGTCACCACGTCCAGCGAAGCCTCGGGAAGCTCAGCATGATCTTGGTTGGGACCTAAACAGCCGGCAAACCGGACCTCACCGGCGACCTCCTCTTCCGCCTAGCTGTTCCTAGGTGAACCTAGGGTTCCGGCGGTGGTTTTTTCTGGTTTTTGATCGAGGAGGGACGCAAGAACCTCTAGATGCAATTTCTAAACTGTGTTTGCCCTCCCACGCGATGATCTTCCCGAATTTCTCCTAAACCTAATTGGGTCCCGAAATAAGCTCCCGATACTAAACTGGAAAATTCCTAGCGTATGAAGGACGAACCTAGGAATGGTTTGCGCGGTGAGCTCGAGGACAAGCTAGCACACAGCTTTGCTATTGACGTCGAGATCGTAGAACGATTGTAGCTCGTTTTGCACAGGATCAGAAACCGGGCGGCTAGGCGGCAGTTTACGGAAGTGCTCAAAAAAGAAGCTCGCCGGCCGATCTCGTGCCTTTTATAGCCAACCGAGGGCAGTGGAGGGTGCAACACCTGTTGAGCCACCTCCCACACCGAAGCAGGAGCTGGCTGGTGCCGCTCGGTGGCCTTCGACGTGAAGTCTCGGTGCCTCCTCTCACTGAGCGCATGAAACACCGGGTACACTGAGTTCAGTCGGTTTGGACTCCAGTGTGGCTGACAGGTGGGCCCCACAGCTCCAAAATTTTCCTAAAAAATTGAATTCCTACTGCTCTTAAATAATGTGATCCCCTTGACCCTCGTAATTTGATCAAACAACATTTTTGGGTCTCTGAATTTGAATGATTCAAATTAATATTGGGTTTGAAGGAATTTGAGCATATGTGAGGTTGAAATTCAAATTGGGTTTGAATTTGCTCAAATTAACTCCCGACAAGATGAACTCCAATGAGTATGAAAATGGGTGGACTAACTCATAAACATGTTCTGAGTTTGAATATGAAGTCAACTTTTGAATTCAAGTGATGAAAACTAGCTGAAATTTGAATTTGCATTCAAATAGCCCTTTTTACAAATGTCTCCAAAAGTGACTCAAAAAGGCTTGGATTTGCATGAAACTTGGCCTGAGCCTTCCCAATGATATTGAAGGTCTAGGGGTGAGCTCAGCCTCTCATGTTTATGTGTATGAACTCCTACTTTTTGAAGTTATAGATTTTTCCTCTAATCACCCTCTTGATGGTGCTTACTTGCTCTTCACATATGTTCATAAGCTACCCACCAACTGAGCTTGGGTGTAATGATGTGATGAACATTTTAGCAAGTCAATTCTTGGGCTTTTACATCCCTCCCCCCTTAAAAGAATCTCATCCCAAGATTAGAAAAGAAGAGACAAAGATGTACGAGGAAATACTCGTGATGAGACGCCATGAAATCCGGGTAGTTTGAGCGAAGGAACTCCTCGCTCTCCCACGTCGCTTCTTCAGCTGTGTGGTTTCTCCACAGTATCTTGTAGAACCACAGCATTCGGATACACGTTGTTCGAGCCTTCTCATCAATAATCACCACCGGATATTCAGCATACGTCAAATCCGGTTGCAGCTCGCCAATGTGTTCGGTGGGAACAGCAGCCGTATACTTCAGACATTTTCATAGTTGTGAAACATGGAAAACGTCGTGAACACCAGTGAGAGATGCCGGTAGTTCCAGACGTTAGGCTATGGGTCCGCACTTCTCCGTGATAGACAATGGATCTCAAGCTCGGGAAGCAAAATCTCCCCTTTACACCGAACCGGTGAATTCCTTTCATCGGCATGTTCTCCGACATTGAAATGCAACAGTCTACGCCTTTGATCAGCAAAGCTTTTTCTGTTGGGATTTTGCGGCCTTCAGGTTCGCTTGTATTAACCGAACTCGGTTGCCGGCTTTGTTGACTTCATCAATCCCGAACAGTACTCTTTCGCCGTACTCACACCACTTCAGCGTTGTGCGACATTTCTGGCCGTAGAGCTTCATATTACGAGGTATAACTATACGGTCTTTCAACCATAGATTACCCTCATTGTCCTTTATGTGACGGTATTGGGTGAATGATAATCAACACTTAATATTAGTGTCTCATCGTTCTTCTTAACTAACAGTGCAGAGCAACTTCACAGTGATGAGCTTCGTCGTATAAACCTTTGCTCATGAGTCCACTTAGGTGCTCCCTTAACTCCGCTAGTTCATGGAATACCATCTCGCACGGCCTCCGTGAATTCGGTGTCGTTTCCGGCACCAGTTTAATCATTGAACTTGACGTCCCATTAGCCGGCATGCCCGGTAAATCATCAGAAACACATCGGTTTTTCACGTCCCACAACATACTGCATACAGTCCAATAAAATAGGCGTAAAATAATAATGACAGTAAACATGCGATACATCTCGTATAAAGATAATGTAATAACTTTGCACAAGCTACATCATTACCAGACCAAATACAAACTAGTTAAATTCAAATTGATGGACTTCCTCTTTGGAAGTTCACCTCAACTAGATTTGGTCACTACGAGACGTTAATATCGCTTTGTCATCACGTATACTATCCTTTTATCTTCAATACGACACAAACATGGTCTCTAGCAAAAGAAACTTGAGTAGGAAATATACTCAACCCTTTCACTAGTTGAAGATAACAACTCATGAGTATGTGCTACCCCATTGGAAGTAATCAAACCCCCTAGAGTATAACAATCTCTCAAATGAGTTCAACTGTCCATCCCTCTGCCCAGAATGACCAGTTTCTACAATCCCAGATTTTTATCTGGTACTGTGCATTTTCATGACTCAAGTTGAATACCAAAGTTAAATTTAACTTCAGTAGATTTAATACGAGTATTTATTTGCCCCCAGATCAGCTCTGGTTAAAAAGTAATGATAATTCAAAGTCAACTGAATTTCTGGAAGAATTTCAACAGCACCTCCTTTGGAAGTTGCTGTTTTCAACTCTAAATCCCACTGAATTCTTTGCTGCGATTGCAGAAACTCTGAATTACAAAGATGTAACACAACTCCTACCCTTTCCAAAAATGTATCATATGATAATTTCAGATTTTTCTACAGGAAGTTATACTTGAAAAACAGAAGAGTCCAGAGAGTTTTTGAATCTGTCCTGGTTCTGGACAGTTTCCAATCATCTGGAATTTCAGCCAGTTTAAGGTGTGATCCTGCTCCGGAAGTATCCAACAAAGTTGTAGAGCACTTAAACTCCTTTCCAGAACTATATCCCACATATCCATTGTCCAAATAACCTGTAAGTTATGCTCTGTTAAAGTTCGGCAAACATGCTGCTAAAACAGAGCACTCTGTTTTTCAATCACTTTGAGCTAAACTAATCACTGGTTGAATTTTTCCTACCCAACCAGGGTCCTAACTATTGAAACTTGGTTATTTTAGTTCCTTGTTACCATTATATTTAATGGAAATGCCTATTACATGTCGGTACTACATTCCTCACAAAAAGGAAAATCCTAACCGGATTATACCGGCATATACATCTCAATTGTGGCACTAAACGGTCTTTCGCACACGTGTACTACACGGGATACATACGTGGTTAGTACCTGCAGAAGAACACTCAATAGTGATGCACTCAAAGGTTGTAGTCATTTCAGGCAGGTCCATATTTAAAAGTAAATACATACGCCCGTATCATTGCCATACGACCGTCCTTGAGTTAGGCCACGTCTCAAGGTACGTGATCGTGTTTTCACACCACATAACGGGGAACCCGAGTAGAGCGCGAACGGGTCGTCACGGTTTAGAATTTTATCATCCCAACAGATAGCACCTACTGCCCTGCAGGGCACGCCGATGGCAAGCGCTGGGTATGTCCTTCTAGGCTATTTCCAGAAGAACACACTATCGTGTTACCGACCACACGATGGGGTTTCCACTTTCTTGCCTAATACACACCAGGGACCAGCGTTTCATATGAACTCAGAAACATGAAGAGTCCAAGAGTTTCATATTGACGTCTCACGCCAAGCTGTGAGACCTATCCCTGAACCACATTCCTCGTCAGGGGAGCTAACCAAAATTGAACCGCTTTCGGTGGCGTTCCTTACCATTCTTACCTGAGCGTAGGTGCGTCGTTACATAATCAAAATTCAGAATTATAACAAGTATGGTAGTCATGCCACTTTAAGTAACTATACTGATATAGTCCTTACTTGGGCATACTAGCGAATCCTCACCGTAATCCTAAGTTATCCCGTAATACAATCCTTAATTAGTGTGCTATCCCCTAAGCAGCTCTGATGCCAGCATGTGACGGACCGAAATCCGTATGCCCAGGATCTCAGAGGGTGGTGCCGCATGATGCGACACCCGACAGCACACAGCATAAGGACAACATTTATTACATAGAAAAACAACTAAATATGTACAAAGTAGTACAAACCTTCAGTTTACAACTAAGCATAGAGGTTACAACAGCGGAAGCTAAATTTATACAACTCACGCCCGCCTAACTAGCAAAAGTCGGTTCTCCGGCCCTATGGACAACCCACACTAGCTCCACTCTGCAGCTCAGCGCGGCGTGTACGGCTCCCACTCAGCCGTGGTCCCTGATGGAGGGTAGCCCTCGCCGGTGGACTCATACCCCGAGTCCATGGGGTAGTACTCACCTGCAAACATTCAATAGCAGCAACCATGAGCACGATGGCTTAGCATGTCTTAACCGACTCACCTATACATGAAACTCTACATGTAGTTCATAACCAACATGGGATGGTACATTGCGGCAAAAGACACGCCTACAAGTTCATCCTTAATTCATCTTTTAGCCACAAGTTAACAGTTCATGAATCTGACATTTAGTAAGCGATATTTGGTGGCACACAGGTAGCAATACAATTTATACATATCAGCAGAATTGAATCACAATATTCCATAATTTGTGCCACAGCAAGGAAACGGTGAAGACAGCACCTGCTTGCCGTCTCTGGCCACCGAGCCGCCTCTCTGCTCCCTTATCTGCGAAAGTGAGCCGGCAAAAGATGAGTCGTCTCGTTCCTCTGCTCCCTCGCGCAAGAAACATTGCCATCGCCGCTGCTACCTCGGGTTCGATCGGAGAACCGACAAACACCGCACCCACACTCCCTCTGAGCTGCTAAACCGCACCACCACATCTCCTTTGATCGTCCAGCCACGAGTACGAGCTGAAATCACCGCTCCTTGAGTAGCCCCGGACTGTTGCGCGGCACACTGAAACTCACCGTCGTTCGGTGCTCTCGTGGATAGCCCAACTCACAGGCTTTCACGCGTGATCAAAGCCAACCATCAAAGCGTCACACCTCCACACTGCTCCACCCCAACTCAAGGCTCAAGCCGTGAACCATCGCCGGTGAATTCGGCGATTTTCTCCCGGACACGACAGAGTGACCTTTGGGTACGAGTTTAGCAAATTCGAGCTCAATTCTTGTTCTTAGCTCACCAAAACACGTAAAAAGGAGCTAGACCGGCTAGCGGTCAATTCTTCTTCACAACTCGAGCTTGAAACTTCACGTAGGAAGGCCATCTACAAGTTTTTCCAAACATGAACACAAAGAACACCCTCAGGCGCACGGTGACAACCTAGTTGGAGCTATTCCCACGCGAGTTTGAAGCCATGTCGATGATCCACGTGGTCCACTGGTGCTCTAGAGCCATTTAGCTGAACTTTTTGCGGGCTAGGTCAGTCGGCCGATGGCGCCGAAGTTGTGCCGAAGCCGCCGCACGCCGCCGACGGTGTTCCGGCCGCCGGTAGCCCTCGCTCGTGCCACAGACAGATTGCTCGCCCTCTCAAACGCACAGGCGGCAGGAATTAGGCCGAGCGGTTGTCGGAGTAGTGAGATTAATCGGGCTCCAGCGAGGGGCGGCGCGGGCGCGCGTGTGGCGCGAAAGGTAGAAGAAGAACTGTGCATGGGACCCACTGGCGGGGATTTAAACATTTCCTGATTTTTAGTTCAAACTTCAAACCCACATAACTTTGGCTAGGAAGCTCCAAATCGAGTGAACAAAATTTGTTGGATTCAGCTTTCTGAGTACTTTCCAACAAATCAAGTTTCCCTTTATGAAAATCTTTATTTCTCCATAATTAATTCTTCAAATTTTAAATTATTTATAATTTTAACTGGAGAACTCTTTGGAGGAAAATTCTGAAATTAGGCCAGGATGTTCACCATAATATCCCTGAGCTATCATAAAAATTTCAGATCCATTTGAGCTAATTTTAATGGTGTGATTAATAAAACTGTTCCAGAGAAAATAGAAATGTCCAGAAACATTTTCAGATTTTTTCTGAAATTGTTTAGCTCGTACCTTTGGCTAGGAGTCTTCAAATTAAGTGAAACCAACTCCATTTGAACCCTCTGAAAATCTAGTTTTCAGAAAGTCAAGGCTTGCTCCATGAAAATCCGTAGAACACCCTAAGAGCTCCAATTAAGGCCAAATACATAATTATTTGTGGAGGGCTCAAATGAGCTTTACGGCAAATGAAATTTGGCCAAGTCTCTGTGTAGGTTATATCCAAACCAAAGTAAAAATTTCAGAGTCATTGAGCCTGTCTAGCAATACTTGTAGTCTTAACAAATTCAACTTCAAATTCAAATGCATTCAAATTGATACATATATGTATTTATCTCATGTAGTCGCTAAGGTTGAGGAGGAGCCCGAAGTCTTAGATTTCGTAACTCCGGAAGAACAGATAGCCTACGACCAACAGCAGCAAGGCAAGCTCCAGTTTGCATTAGCCTTTTTACAAATTTTACTGTTTTGAGAACTTACTTTGAGCACCAACTTTAATTATGCATTAAAGTCTTGTTTGCAAACCCAAATGCATAGCCAAGAAAACCCTGGTTTGGGCTTTGGTTTTTAAACCTCGATTAGCTACTGCAATGCTAAGATAGTGTAGGATTCGGTAATAGTCGAGTAGTTGGAACTGCTCGTGAGAATAGGCTAGAGGCACATTACTCTAGTAAAGATAGCAAATGGAACACATGGCAAGAGAAATGAGACCGAGCGGAGAATAAGAGCAGCTGGACTTTGGGGCCTGGGTGCCATAGCTTCGCTTGTGTCGGTTAAGGACCGAGCCATGTGCGGGCCTGTTGAAAAAGCTAGAACAGTACCGAAGACCTATCGAATATATGGGAACCGAGAAATCGAAGTAATTCGGGTAGCTGGGTGTTGAGGCATAGCTGGTCGTTCAGAGGGTAGGTTGAGAGCTTGAGGTGTAAATCAGCTGGCGGCACTGCGGATGCGTGCGCAGAGACCTCCCTCTTGGGAAGATTAGACCTGCTCAACATTTGTCTGAAGGATGAAAGGTAGTTGCGTACAATGTCCGTGATGGTTGCTCTAGGCAACATCGAGTACGGGCGTACGTGACGGGTTATTCGGGTAACCCTGCAGGTGTAAATCGATTATAATCGCCGTCCCTCGCGGTCAGTGAGTACCACTTGTTCATTGTACCGTGGCATAGAAAGAAAAGGCTAGATTGATGTTAAAAGTTTGCTGATTTGAAGGATGGACATTGATTTCTAATGAAGTGCTGTAGTTTAGAGCTTATTAAAGTTCTTTTCAACCTTGGGCAAAGCACATGAGAGAAATGTGTTTCTTGTTTGATTGCGGCTCTCTCATGTGCCTTAGCGTGAGGTTCTCCACAACTGCTGCTAAAACTTTAAAGTAAGGTTCAACTATTTAGGCGAGTCCTTTGCAACTTACATTCCCCTCTACACTGTAATCCAGCATGTAGAAGTTTCATGTATAGGGAAGACAGGTGAGTCTTGCTGTGCCATCGTGCTCACTGCTTGTGTTTGAAGCTTTTACAGGGTACTATGAGGAGGAGACTCCCGAAGAAGAGACGGAACCCTAAGAGGGCAACCCCGTCGAATGGGAGTCGGGCGCACCGCTGTGTTAGTGTATGTGTGTGTGCTAGAGGGAACACGTTCACGGGCTGAAAGTGAACTCTTTGCTTAGTCTACGCCCGTGAGTACGGACTGAACATATTTTGTTGTAAACATGTCTATAAACTCGTTTATGTAATAAAACTTTGCTTCCGCTTTGTACCTTTTATGTGTGCTATCCGGTGCTGTGCAACGCAGCACCCATCAGCGTGATCCTGGCTCCTCGAGGCCGTGAGGCCCTCGCACTGATGCGTTGTCTGGACGATATAATATGCTGTCCTAACTTGATTGTCGAATTTTCTGGAACTCTTTGTAAATTAAGCATAACTTCCTGCATAAAAATCCAAAAAATAGAAAATGAGGTAGTTGTGAAAAGTTCATGAGATAGGTTACAACTTTGTAACAGAAAGTATTGTCAAGTTTGATGAACAAATAACTGGAATACTTGGATCAAATTAGTACCTCAAGCAGGGAGGTGCTGTCCAAATTTCTCCAGAAATTCTGTAAACTTTGACATCTCATAACTTTTGAACTAGGACGGATCTTTGGCCAAGCAAATACTTTCTGGAAAGCTATTGAAGTTAGATTTAACTTTTATGTTTAGCTCCAGAATTGGTTTTACATTTAGCATGGCCTTAATCAGGTTGACATGGAAACTGGTCAGGGCTGTAAGTTTGAGCAGCCGACCAGCAATCAACTTTGTCTAAGTTTGAATTGTGTTTCCAAGTTTTACGAGTTCAATGACATGTTTTAATGTTATAACTCAATGATTTACTGTCTAAATGAATATTTGACCTTTTTCAAATATGTTTCTACATATGACCGCGGATAGACAATTGGAGAACGGGTGGCTGGTACCCCACTGTTCTCAACACAGCGGTAATCCGGAAGTGTTGAAGCAAATGCTTCAATATTTTAGGTACGTGGAGATGCTGCAGTACCTCGCGAAGGAAGAAGGCGAGGAGGGGAACAAGACGTGGACCATCCATGTCAAAGTTCCTGCAGGACCTACGCCACCCGGTTGGGCACCGTTCACCGTCACGGTGAGAGGTAGACAGCCGGAGGAGATGTGGCAAGTGGCAGCCCGCGACACCATGTCGCGTTTCTGCCAACTACACGTGAGAGCTATGGAGGACACTCCATATGTGCTGGTCCCGGTGGAGGGGCGAGCTCATCACGTGTGGAGGGAAAGGTAATTGGAGGCAACAGATCCACGTTGCCCAAGGTACAACCCCGCGGAGGCGAACCTCAGCCTCCAGTTGAGGGCAGGAAAGACTGTTATGGACAGCCAAGCTGTCCATACCGATTGTCTTGCCGTGAAGCTCAAGAAGAGCACCAGCCGTGGAGACCATTTCGAGAGTGCTCACAGCGCACTCCGCAATGTTCTCCTTCTGACGATAAAGTGACTGAAGAAACAACATAATCAGTTGCATCGTCTGAAGAAGGCGAAAAAGAAAAGCTGCGTCGACATCACGGCTTTACAACAGCAAGTGCAGGGCTTGACCCAGCAAAATGAGGTCCTCACTCAAGAGCGTGATGACGCCATTGAGGAGACCCAGGGCTGAGAAGAGGACTACAACCAAGCCATGGACGAGGTGCGTGCTTTGCAAGACCTCGTACCTCCCGTAGCGGGCCTAACTATGATAGGTGCCGTACCCATCGTTTTGGGTATCCCGGCGATGTGGGAACCTGAAACAGAAGAGGAGGTCATGGACCCGGAGCCACCAGTAGAGGTAGAGGAGGAGGATGACCCGCAGGAGTTCGAGTTCTACTCCGAGTAGTGGGTTACCGTTGCCAAGTAGGGCAGCGAGGGTGATGTATAAAAACTTTTGTAATCAGTGACATGTCGTGTCGACAGTAGTATATGCATAGGTAGTGACGACATGAGCACGACTTCTCGGAGACCTGAGAACAATGTATCTTGTATA
Source organism: Neostapfia colusana (assembly GCA_030760725.1). NCBI lineage: Eukaryota > Viridiplantae > Streptophyta > Magnoliopsida > Poales > Poaceae > Neostapfia > Neostapfia colusana. The sequence goes on along the minus strand of JASWHV010000013.1, from coordinate 33,424,246 downwards.
AAGTTTATTCTTTATCAATATATGTGACTGTTGTGCAAGTTTATTCGTGTGTCACTTCAATACCTACTGTTTTATATGGAATCTCAAGAATGACATGTGTTGATCGCTGCTGTTTTGAATTTCAGAATGACTCGCACTCGTGCCAACCCAGAAGTTGGGGATTCTAGTCAGGTGGGAGATGCCTCCCAACAGCCTCCTGAGGATTCCTCTGGACAGCAACAGCAGCAACAACAACAACCGCCACCGCCCCCGCCACTGGTTACAATGGCTGACATCGTTGCAGCTATGGCAGGTTCTCATCAGCAGCACACGGAGTTGCTGCAAACCTTAATTGCAAATACGTCTCGACCGGAGAGGCATCAAGACCACGAGGAGCGCCAACAAAGCTCCTACTCTGACTTTCTGTCTACTCATCCCCTGGTATTCTCAAGGGTGGATGAACCCCTCGATACGGACAACTGGTTCGCACGTTGGAGATGAAGTTCGGGCTGCTCCATGTGAGTGAGAAGCACAAGACTCAGTTCGCGGTCCAACAGCTTCAAGGGGCCGCGAGCGCTTGGTGGGGGAACTTCTGTGCCTGACAACCCACCGAGGGAGTTATTACCTGGGTGGAGTTCCGGACGGCCTTCATGGCCTATCACATACCGCCGGGTCTTATGAAAAGGAAGACGCAGGAGTTCTTTCGCCTGCATTAAGGAAGCATAAACACACTGGAATACTCAAGGGAGTTCAATGATCTCGCACTCTACGCTTCATATCATGCCAATAACGACGAGAAGCGGCGGGATCATTTTTACCAGGGGCTTAACCCGCTTCTGAAGGACAAGCTGGCAATGTTCAATCGTGGCAGCCTCAACCACATTATTGATGCTGCAATTGTTCAGGAGGACTCCGGCAAGGAATTAGCGGCGGCAGAGAAGAAGCGAAGTGCGCCGCATAGCAGCGGAGAGGGAGGTGGTCCTTCTAAAAAATACCAGATAGTGTATCGCTTACCATCGGGTCAACACTGGCAGCCACCACAGAGGCCGATGCCATTCCGCAGTCGGCCATATTCTCCACCGGCGTTCAGGCCGGCATTACCAGCACCACCTCTGCAGCAACAACAGCAGCATAGGGTGATGCCGCGTGCGTTTGCACCTCAGCAGCACATGCAGGGCTTTCGTCCCCCAAGCACGGGACAATTGTCAACCACATGCTTCAAATGCGGTCGCCTAGGACACTTCGCCAACAACTGTCCTGAGAGGCAAGGCAGCGGACTGGTACCACAGTTTCCGAGGAGGAATCAGCCCCGGAAACCCATTAATTCACGGCGGGCAAATCTTAAGTCCGGCACCGTCCACCAACTCGCCATGAGTGTGGGGACCACCCCGTGGTTCACCCACTCCAGGATCGCATAGGGTGGCGCCGTGCGATGCGGCACCCAACAGCACACAAGAAAAGATTAAGAACAACATACAAACTTTTATTTGATATAAAAACACAGCGGAAGTCTTTTACAAACTTATTTATATGACGGAAGTATTATAAATAGCTAAACTCTCATCCTATCAAAGCAAAATTGCAGCCGTCCATCCCGGGTATGCAACACACTAGCAGCATAGAACCGGAGATCATGGCGGCGTGCAGGGCTCCTGTGGGGAACCCCTTCCGGGATCCACACTCCAGGATACACATTGGGTGGTACCGTGCAATACGGCACTCAACAGCATACACGTAAAGAACCATAAACGTACAAAGTCTTTTATTTATCAACATAGTGTCTTTTAATAAATAATGTACCACGAGGACACGCAGCGGAATATACATACACCCTTACTCTCGGTCCTAACTAAGCAAAAGAGAAGACGTCCAGCCCGCGGACGCTTCTTACTAGCTTCCACAAAGATGAGTGCAGCGACAGGGTTTCCGGTGAATCTCTGATGGCTCACCGAACAACCATCTTCATAGCAAATTTTATAACCTGCAAAACACTAATAATGCAACCATGAGCACGATGGCTCAGCAAGACTTAACCGACACTCCTAAACATGGAACTCTACCTGCAGGGATTACTAACATAGGAAAGGTATGATGCAATAACAACATGCCTAAATGTTGATCCTTACTTTCAGGTTTATAGCAGCAGATTATTATGCCTTAGGCAGCCCTCACATCGGAAGTCCACAATCAAACAAGAAAGGCTTTCCTCCGATGTGGTGATGCCCAAAGAGGAAAATAAACTTAGTGAGCTCTACAACTATAGCATACATGGTTGGCAATACAATGAATTTAAGAACTTCACATCAGCAATGATTCATCTCACTTCATCTGGAAATAATTAATACGTCACAACTCAGTGAACAAGTGATACTCACATAACCGCGAGGGACGGTGATTGCAATCAGGACACACTCGGAATACATGACACATACACCCGCCTCGAAAGACTCACGCGAGCTCTTTCTTACGTTGTATGCAGCAACCTTTCACCCGTCACTCCAATGCCGAACCAGTTCCGCCGACCCATCAGAAGGGCCACAACACGGAACACGTCGAAGTTGCTCCGCCAGCAGGTTTACACCTATGACACCAACCCCCAAAGGACGGCCATATAAGTTTTGACACGAGAGTACCCGAGTTACATCGGTTTATCGGGTCCCATATATCCGATGTGCATCCGGTACTGTTCAAACTTGCTCAGCAGGGCGGCATACGCATCGGTCCTTAACCGACACAAACAGAGCTACAGCCACACAGGCCCAACGTCCTTCTGCTCCTACTCTCTGCTCGGTCTCATTTTCCATTCCAGAACATTCATTTTTCTAGAATCATACACCGCTGAACCAACATCCTAAACTCGTGAGTAGCTTCCAACTACCCGACTTGTACCGGATCCTATACAACTTAAGCCTAGCTGAAACTACATGAAGGTAACCTATTCTACCCTTTAACTCCAAGGGTTTGTGAGTCATGCATTTGGAGTATCAATCACCTTGACCTAATGCACAATACATACTAGACCCATAAAAGTGATACAAAATAAAATATAAGTAAAAGCTGTTAAATGCAAACCGGGGCTTGCCTTATGTTTCTGCAGGTTTATTTCTACTTTTAAGTCAGTAGCTTTGCGATGAGTAAGGCTTCAACTTGTTGCTCCGAGTTGAGTTCCTCGTCGAACTCCTTCGTCGTGTTTCCTACCGATATGAACATGCACAGTTTTAATACGAGTAACTGAATTATAAAACAAATCTGTTTTAGGAACTAAGAATGGTTTAGAACAACTCTAAATTGAGTGAAGAGCTCTGTTATGAACAAAAACAGAGGACATCTTTAGGTGGGCAGTGGATGTTTGTTGAATAAAATGCAAAGATCTATTTATAATGGACATAAGAAAGGTATAGAAGGAACCAAAAGAAAACTGGAGAAGATGATCTCAATTTGCTCTGAAAATTTTACAGTGGTCCATAGATTATACAGAGGTATGGCTTGCGAAATTTCAGACATAGTTGATGGAAGATGTGGACTAGGGAATTTTCTTATTATTTGGCTTCTCTGGATTCCTATGGCAATTATAATGTCTTGTCATGCTCCAAATTTGGCTTTTCAGAAACTTCAGAGTCTCATGAGTGCATAGGACTTGGTTTCACCATTTTTGGAGCTTCCTACAAAGAGATATGGATTTTAGAAGTTGAAGCTAAAAGCTGAAAACCTTTCTCCTATTTTTCCTAATTTTCAGAGACATACAAGATTGAATCAAAATTTGGCCAAGCAAATGAAGTCCAATGCCTCTGAAAATGTTACTGGAGTTCAATGATTTTTGCAAGAGTGTCCTGCCCAAATTCGGGAATTTTCCAATAAACAGAACTCCTGTCAAAATTCCTACAAAATTTTGTTTAAATGAATTAATGAGACAAATCCAGGGCTTTTCATAAATATTGGGCTGCACCTCTGGATAGTACTCTTTGAGAGGAATCCAACAAAATCTGTTTCACAATTTTTGGACACTCCTACACAAAGTTATGGCTCTCCAAAGTTTGAACTGAAAGGGGAAAATCTGGAAAATGTTTAAATGCTGACAGTGGGTCCCACTCGTCATCCCTAACCTCCAGCCTCGCGCCAACAGAGCAGTGGCGGCTCCCTCCGGCGAGGTCGCCAGAAATGACATTCCCGGCCACCTCCGTACCCCCTGCTGGCCGCCCCCCCCATTTTCCCCCATGCGGAACACTTTGGTGAGGTCGCCAGCGGCTGAAACTCGCCGGAAAACAGGGCGCACCGGCAACAGCTAACCCTAGGGCTCCGGCGAGGTCGTGCGCGGTGATTTCTCCATCAAATGGTCGGTTCTTGGGCTCTATAGCACCGTGGGGAATCCCTCATCACCGGCATGAGCTCAAATCGGCCCAAGAATGGCTGCAAATAGGGACTCATCGGCGACCTAGGGCAAAAATCGATGCTTGCCCGAAATTCTCAAAGAACAGCCCCAATTCTTGATGATTTTCGATGGTTTTTGATCCTAGAGGAGCGTAGGAGAGTCTAGAACATGTTTCCAGCTCGGCACAATCTTTGGTTGAGTGATTACGACGAATTTTGAAGATTGGTGGGGCTCGGTTCTATGCATACCGAAGCAAAGAATTGCAAAATTCATCCACTGTGATGCATGGGAGGAGGACAGGTTTGCACCGTCGGTTTGCACACCTGAGGGCACTCCTTTTCTGTATAGAGCGTCGGGCACGAGGAAGCCTCTAGCAGCTGGGCGCAGGTGAGCAGAAAGTTGGCCGCGTGAGGTGCTTCGGCTGTCCGAGGCAGAGGACTGTGCCGTGGGAGAGGAGAAAAGATCGCGCCGAGGGTTAACGAGGCCGATAAGCTGGTCGCCAGCATGAGGAGTGAGTGAGGCTGTGGCTTCGGCAGTAGCCTCGGTGGCGTCCTGGGAGCAATTTGATCGAGCTCGTGTCTGAACAGAGGAACAGAGAACCGACTCCAATTTGCAGATATTTGAGTACACTGTCCTCCTTGTCCTCTCCACAATCTCCCAAACTTGGCAAATGTTGAAGTTTAATTGTGGGAAGTTCAAACTGAAGTGCATTTGTAGAATTTGGAAAATTTTCATCCAAATTCAAATGCATATTTGAATTCATTACTATTTAGAGTCCTTTTGGAAAAATGAGTAGCAAGACATTTCAACAATTCATGAAACTTTGCATACCCACTTATTTGTACCTAAGGAATTCAAATATGGAAACTGATTTTAAATTTGGCTGATGCAATTGAGCTTTTGAATACAACAGTTTGAAATCCCTATTATATTCCCTCATTTGAAGTTCAAATCAAAACTTAGTTTAAAATCCGATTTTTAAACTTTCCATTGCACAAGAGACTCCACATATGTGGTTTTAAACCACCTTTGGTACAAGCCTATAAGTGACCATAAGCTTGTTTATGAAGAACTCTCATGTGTATTATCATATGTGGAAAGTTTAAACAAGTCCCATTGCTTGAGTTTAAACTCAACTTTATTCACAGCTCAAGTTTTCCATTTCCAAGTTTTGGGACTTTTACATTCCTCCCCCCATAAAAAGAATCTCGTCCCGAGATTCATAAAGAAGAGACGAAGCGGTAGAGAAGGAATTACCGGATATAAGCGGACAGCAAGTCCGGTTAGTTTGAACGGAGGTATTCTTCACTCTCCCATGTTGCTTCCTCCGCGGTATGATTGCTCCATAATACCTTATAGAATTGGAGTGTCCGATTCCTTGTCGACCGAGACTTTTCATCAATAATCCGGATTGGATGCTCGGCATAACAGAGATCCGGTTGCAATGTCTCGAGATCTTCATTGCAGACAGCAGTGGTATTCTTGAGGCATTTCCGAAGCTGAGAGATGTGAAACATATCATGCACCCCAGCGAGATTTTGTCAGTAGCTCAAGCAGGTAGGCTACGGGTCCACATTTCTCCATGATAGCAAATGGACCAATAAACCGGGGAGCGAGCTTCGCTTTTACACCAAATCGGTGAACTCCCTTCATTGGAGATACGCCGAGATATACGTACTCTCCGACGTTGAAGTTCAGAGGTAAACGTCGCTGGTCTGCATAACTCTTCTGTCAAGATTGAGCAGCCTTTAAATTTGCTTGTATGACCCGAACTCGTTCTTCGGCGTCATTGACAAGATCAATCCCGAATGTCACTCTTTCACCAGATTCGCACCAATTCAGCGGTGTGCGACATCTCCGGCCGTAGAGAGCCTCGTACGGTGCCATCTTGATACTCGTTTGTAGCTGTTGTTGTATGAGAATTCCGCCAACGGTAGATAAGCATCCCAGTTCTTACCGCAGTGGATGGCACAAGCTCTCAACATACCTTCCAAGACTTGATTCACCCTCTGAGTTTGCCCATCAGTTTGAGGGTGATATGCGAAGCTTCTAAGCAATTTGGTTCCCAAAGATGCGTGCAGTTGTTCCCAGAAACGAGAAACGAACAGTGCACCACGATCTGAAACTATTGTTCTTGGAACTCCATGCTGGCATAATATCCGCTCAATGTATAACTCCGCATATTTCTTGGCGTTGAATCCCACATTCACCGATATGAAGTGTGCTGACTTGGTTAATCGGTCAACAATTACCCAAACTGAATCATGCTTACGAGATGTGAGCGGCAGTCCGACAATGAAATCCATACTCACATCTTCCCACTTCCATGCCGGAATATGAAGGGGCTGCAGCAAACCCGGTTTCTTCATGTGATCTGCTTTCACCCTTCGACACGTATCGCACTCGGATACGTATTTAGCTATTTCCCGCTTCATCCGTGTCCACCAAAACTTGTTTCTCAAATCTTGGTACATCTTGTTGTTTCCTGGATGAATGGAAAATTTTGATAGATGAGCCTCGTCTAATATTTTCTTACGAAGCTCCATGTCCCTCGGTACGACTATACGGTTCTTGAACCATAGCGTACCATTCTCATCTTTCCGGAAGCACTTAGCTTCTCATTTGTCTATTCTCTTCCAGATATGGGCCATGCCCTTATCTTTCTTTTGAGCTTCTACAATTTCATCATGAATTGTAGGAATGAGGGCAAGGTTAAACAATGACCCATAGGGAACCAAGCGCAGGCTTGGTTCTTCCTCTTCCATTGCAGCCATGGTTAGGTTATGAACATGTGATTTCCGACTAAGGGCGTCAGCAACCACATTCGCTTTTCCAGGATGATAATGAATCTCTAGTTCATAATCTTTGATTAACTCTAACCATCTTCGCTGCCTCATATTTAGCTCTTTTCGTGTGAAGATGTATTTTAAACTCTTGTGGTCGGTGTAGAGGTAGACTAAGTTTCCAAGTAAGTAGTGCCTCCACATCTTTAGAGCAAGAACCACAGAAGCTAGCTCGAGATCATGTGTTGGATAGTTCTGCTCATGATTCCGAAGCTGCCTGGATCCATATGCGACCACTCGCTCTTCTTGCATAAGCATGCAACCAAGGCCGATGCCAGATGCATCGCAATACACATCAAAAGCCTTAGTTGTATCGGGCTGCGCCAACACTGGGGCTGTTGTGAGGTGCTTTACCAATGCTTTGAACACCTCCTCACATGCTTCATTCCACACATATTTCTTGCCTTTCTTTAGAAGTTCCGTCATTGGTTTAGAAACTTTGGAGAAATTCAGAATGAATCTCCGGTAGTACCCCGCTAAGCCGAGAAAGCTACGGACTTCGTGGACTGATTTCGGTGAACTCCAATTCAGCACTTGGACGATCTTGCTCGGATCAACTGTGATGCCCTCTGCAGAAATAATGTGCCCAAGAAATTGCACTTGATTGATCCAGAACTCACACTTGCTGAATTTTGCATACAGTTTGTGATCCCGTAGGCGTTGGAGCACAATATGAAGATGTTCGGCGTGTTCTTCTTCCGACTTAGAATACACCAAGATGTCATCGATGAAGACCACGACAAACTTGTCCAACTCCGGCATGAAGACTGAATTCATCAAGTGCATAAAATGAGCCGGAGCATTAGTGAGTCCGAATGACATGACAGTATACTCATATAACCCGTATCTCATCGAGAATGCCGTCTTGGCTATGTCTTCCGCCCGGATTTTTATCTTATGATATCCAGACCAAAGATCCATCTTCGAGAAAACCTTAGCACCCACTAGTTGATTGAAAAGCATGTCGATACATGGTAGTGGATACTTGTTCTTGATCGTTACGGCATTTAGCGGACGATAGTCCACGCATAACCTCAGAGTCTCGTCCTTGTTCTTGACGAACAGCGTGGAACATCCCCATGGTGATGAACTGGGGCGAATGAAGCCTTTGCTTAACAAATCGTTCAGCTGCTACTTCAGCTCCGCGAGTTCCTTCGGTGCCATTTCACGATCGGGCGGCATGCCCGGTAGATCATCGGGAAACACGTCTGGATATTCCCGGACCACTGAAATGTCCTCCAGTTTCTTAGCTTCAACGGTGTGGACAGCAGTGACTTCTGGTGCAACATTTCTCAGAATCAACGTGTGTTGCCCGTTCTTCTTTGAATTCAGCTGCACCGTTCGTGAACTAATATCAAAGATAGCTTGGTGATGTGTCAACCAAGCCATTCCCAAGATGATGTCAATCCGCAAGCCTTCTAGAATGATGAATGTAGTAGGATATATCCGCCCACCAAACATATAGGCGCTCGAGCAACGATTCTGTCCGCTGTCCTACTACCTCCAGGTGAATTAATCTGATAAGATGCGGTCAAGGTCGTTGATGGTACTTGGTGCTTAACCACATAATCTTTGCTGATAAAATCATGTGTAGCACCCGAGTCGAACAACACGAGCATGGGATGATCACGTAGGCTGAACATGCCCGCCAACACGGGTTCTCCTACGGGAATGTCTTCAACTTCCATATAGTTTATATTTCCCACTTTCAGTGCTGTTATCCTTGACCGACCATGGAATTTCTTTGCAGCTTCAGATGACATATGACTGCTGCTCTGCTTGGTCACTTGACCCTCCTGAGGAATATGCTCTACATCGCTACAAGTGTTATACGATGCGATCTCAGGATCTTCACCATATGGAAATGGTTGATAGTCTTGTGCACTTTGCTGAGGTGGGGGTGCACAATTTCTCATTTGCTGCTGTTGCAGCAGTGGCTGAACCTCCATGGGTGAATATGGACAGTATTGGATCTGAGGTGGTCCGTCAAAGGACTGAATTTCCACCCCAGATGGTAAGCAATATATCACCGGTTGTTCTTGATGATAATCACCCATACTTGCCAGTGATAATTTTCTCTTCCTCTTACTTTCCTTGTGCTCGAGTTCAGCTATTTTCTTGAATCATAGCGGCATTGACTAACTCGCTATAATTCCCTTTATTGCATTGTGCCACTTTTGTCTGAAGCTTCACATCGAGGCCTCGGAAGAAGTAATGACACTTCATCGTCTCGTTATGCACATAAGAGGATGCATATTGTACTAAACGGTTAAATTCCGTAAAGTACTTCATGACACTCATGCCTTCTTGTCTGGCTTCATAGAACTCTTCAATTCTGGTTTTGACAATGCCCTCACAGATATGACGTGCACGGAAAGCCTCACGAAACTCCGTCCACGTCACACGATGATCTTCAGCGATCTTAGCAAGATATTCACACCACCAAGCCCCAGCGGATCCATGAAGTTGCTGAGCAGCAAGTAAAGCCTTCTCATATTCATCACACTGGAGCATTCCCAGTTTAGATTCAACCACCCGGAGCCAATGATCTGCCTCCAAGGCTTCTTTAGCTTCTGAGAATACCGGTGGTTGTCTTGCTAAAAAATCCAGATACATATTCAGTGTGGGGTTTTGCTGGGAGGTCTCCTGTCGGATGCCTTGCTGCACCAACAACTCAAGAGACTCAGCCATTCTTCCCAATACTTCCGCCAGTCCGGTTGATGATGGTGGTGATCATCGCTGCGATGAATCATTTCCATCCCGACTGAAACCACCAACCTCATACCCAGAATGAGTATGATCCATACTGCAAGAGTGAGCAATTTACGGTTAATATCCAAGAGTATACTCAGCTTTAACTCGAAATTATTAACCACAAAAGCATCACATCAACTGTGCAGCATATATAAAGGAAACAAGGTTTTTGACAATTCTAAAATGTGATCAATGATTGTTCAAGTTTGTCAAACACTTAAATCAACAGCAAGGAATGATGAAAGATAACTAATGAATATGTTATGGAACTTAGAGAAGTATAAAACCTTCATGTCCATAACATGTCCTAAATTACATGGGCAATGAGCAATGCTCTGTTCAGTATGACCCTTGGACCTTAATCCCAGAATTTGATTATGAAAATGGCAGTTTCATGTCTCAAGTTGAACATAAAAGTTGTATGTAACTTCAATATATTTCCAAAGAGTACATATTTGCCTTCATATCTGTCCTGGATCAGAAGTTATGATATTTCAAAGTTGACAGAAATCCGGAACAATTTTGACAGCACCTCCTCTGAAAGTGTCTGTTTTGTCCGCAAGATTTCCTAAAGTTCTACCCCAAATCTGGAGAAACTTTGAACTACAAAGTCGTAGAAAATATCACAAAATTTCCAACGGTGTCTTACATGACCCTTACAAATTTTTCTACAAGTAAGTTATGGTCGAAATACAGAAAATTCCAGAGAGCGTTTTTGGTCTGCCCTGTTTTGGACAGTTACACTCATCTGAGATTTTCATCCATTTGAAGGGAGATTCTGTTCTGGAGTTCTACAGAAAAGTTGTACAAGACTTGAAAATCTTTCCATAAATGTATCCTTCACCTCCATTGGTTCAACCAATTAAAAGTTATGCCCTGTTCAATTTTAGTAAAAATTCTGCTGAAAACAGGGGCGATGGTTTCTAAATATTTGAGATGGAAACTATACTCCCAATTTACTCTTAGTTCAATATAGGAGTTCATTAACCCCTAATGGAATCCTAGACTGCAAATATACTCTTTTATTTGAAAACTTTCTTTTTTTCCTGCAGTTAAGAACATTTCACGGTACTACGTTTCCTCACCAAATCAAAAAATCCTAACCGGTATTATACCGACATATACGTCTCAAGGGGTGGCACTAAAACGATCACTCACACACGTGTTCTGGACAGAATGTTCTACTCGTGGTTAAGTACCTGCAGAAAAATAATCAATAGTGATGCACACAAAGGTTTTCCATTTCAGGCAGGTCCATATCATAGTAAAAACATACGCCCCGTATCATTGCCATACGGAACGTCCTTGAGTCAAGTCACGTCTCAAGGTACATGGTCGTGTTTTCATACCACACGACGGGGAACCCGAGTAGAGCGTGAACGGGTCGTCACGGTTGGGAATGTTATCAACCCAACGGATACCACCTACTGTCTTATGACCGTTGAGGCACGCCGATGGCGAGCGCTGCGTATGGCCCTTTGAACATTGAACGTTCAAGAGTTGCATACTATCGTGTTGCTTAGTATTCTCACTTTTGCCTAAAGCACGCTGGAGATCAGCGTTTTCATATGCTCTCAGAAGCATAGAGAGCTTCGAAGACTCATATTAACTACCGTGCCAAGCCACGGTATACCGTTCCATACTATTACTTGTATGGCGAGTTACCGCAATTGATCCGCCTGCGGTGGCATACCTTACCTCTTACCTCCATGTAGGTGCGTCGTTACAGAATTGAAATACTGAATATTAACACACTGTTAGCTTGCCACCTTAAGTAACTATGCTCACAATAGTCCTTATGTGGGCATACTACACGTTCCTCACCCGTATACTTCGAAGTTTTCGAAAATAAGTTCTTTTCATGCATGCTATTCCTAATGCGGCTCTGATACCACGCCAGTGGGGAACCCCTTCCGGGATCCACACTCCAGGATACACATTGGGTGGTGCTGTGCGATACGGCACCAAACAGCATACACGAAAAGAACCATAAACGTACAAAGTCTTTTATTTATCAACATAGTGTCTTTTACAAAATAATGTACCACGAGGGTACACGCAGCGGAATATACATACACACTCTCGGTCCTAACTAAGCAAAAGAGAAGATGTCCAGCCCGCGGGCGCTTCTTACTAGCTTCCACAAAGATGAGTGCAGCGGCAGGGTTTCCGGTGAGTCTCTGATGGCTCACCGAACAACCATCTTCATAGCAAATTTTATAACCTGCAAAACACTAATAATGCAACCGTGAGCACGATGGCTCAACAAGACTTAACCGACACTCCTAAACATGGAACTCTACGTGCAGGGATTACTAACATAGGAAAGGTATGATGCAATAACGACACGCCTAAATGTTGATCCTTACTTTCAGGTTTATAGCAGCAGATTATTATGGGTTAGGCAGCCCTCACATTGGAAGTCCATAATCAAACAAGAAACACTTTCCTCCAATGTGGTGATGCCCGAAGAGGAAAATAAACTTAGTGAGCTCTACAACTATAGCATACATGGTTGGCAATACAATGAATTTAAGAACTTCACATAAGAAAGGTAGTAGAAGGAACCAACAGAAATCTGGAGAAGATGATCTCAATTTTTACAGTGGTCCATAGATTATACAGAGGTATGGCTTGCGAAATTTCAGACAAAGTTGATGGAAGATGTGGCCTAGAGAATTTTCTTATTATTTGGCTTCTCTGGATTCCTATGGCAATTATAGTATCTTGTCATGCTCCAAATTTGTCTTTTCAGAAACTTTAGAGTCTCATGAGTCCATAGGACTTGGTTTCACCATTTTTGGAGCTTCCTACACAGAGATGTGGATTTTAGAAGTTGGAGCTAAAAGCTGAAAACCTTTCTGCTATTTTTCCTAATTTTCAGAGACATATAAGATTGAATCAACATTTGGCCAAGCAAATGAATTTCAATGCCTCTGAAAATTTTACTGGAGTTCAATGATTTTTGGGAGAGTGTCCTGCCCTAATTTGGGAATTTTCCAATAAACAGAACCCCTGTCAAAATTCCTACAAAAGTTTCCTTAAATGAATTAATGAGCCAAATCCAGAGATTTTCTTAAATATTGGGCTGCACTTCTGGATAGTACTATTTGAGCGAAGTCGAACAAAATTTGTTTCACAATTTTTGGACACTCCTACACAAAGTTATGGCTCTCCAAATTTGACCTGGAATGGGAAAATCTGTAAAATGTTTAAATGCTGACAGTGGGTCCCACTCGTCATCCCTAACCTCCTCCAGCCTCGCGCCAACAGAGCAGTGGCGGCTCCCTCCGGCGAGGTCGCCGGAAATGACCTTCCCGGCCACCTCCGGACCTCCTGCTGGCCGCCCCCCCATTTTCCCCCATGTTGAACACTTTGGTGAGGTCGCCGGCGGCTGAAACTCGCCGGAAAACAGGGTGCACCGGCAACAGCTAACCCTAGGGCTCCGGCGAGGTCGTGCACGGTGATTTCTCCACCAAATGGTCGGTTCTTGGGCTCTATAGCACCGTGGGGAATCCCTCATCACCGGCATGAGCTCAAATCGGCCCAAGAAGGCTGCAAATAGGGACTCATCGGCGACCTAGGGCAAAAATCGGTGCCGGCCCGAAATTCTCGAAGAACAGCCCCAATTCTTGATGATTTTCGATGGTTTTTGATCCTAGAGGAGCGTAGGAGAGTCTAGAACATGTTTCCAGCTCGGCACAATCATTGGTTGAGTGATTACGACGAATTTTGAAGATTGGTGGGGCTCGGTTCTATGCATACCGAAGCAAAGAATTGCAAAATTCATCCACTGTGATGCATGAGAGGAGGATAGGTTTGCACCGTCGGTTTGCACACCTGAGGGCGCTCCTTTTCTGTATAGACCGTGGGGCACGAGGAAGCCTCTAGCAGCTGGGCGCAGGTGAGCAGAAAGTTGGCCGACGTGAGGTGCTTTGGCTGTCTGAGGCAGAGGACTGTGCCGTGGTAGAGGAGAAAAGATCGCGCCGAGGGTTAACGAGGCCGATAAGCTGGTCACCAGCATGAGGAGTGAGTGAGGCGGTGGCTTCGGCAGTAGCCTTGGTGGTGCCCTGGGAGCAATTTGATCGAGCTCGTGCCTGAACAGAGGAACAGAGAACCGACTGCAATTTGCAGATATTTGAGTACACTGACCAGTGCGCCCCACTGTCCCCCTTATCCTCTCCACAATCTCTCAAACCTTGCAAATGTTGAAGTTTAATTGTGGGAAGTTCAAACTGAAGTTCATTTGTATAATTTAGCAAATTTTCATCCAAATTCAAATGCATATTTGAATTCATTACTATTTAGAGTCCTTTTGGAAAAATGAGTAGCAAGACATTTCAACAATTCATGAAACTTTGCATACCCACTTATTTGGACCTAAGGAATTCAAATATGGAATCTGATTTTAAATTTGGCTGCTGCAATTGAGCTTTTAAATACAACAGTTTGAAATCCCTATTATGTTTCCCTCATTTGAAGTTCAAATCAAAACTTAGTTTAAAATCCGATTTTTAAACTTTCCATTGCACAAGAGACTCCACATATGTGGTTTTAAACCACCTAGGGTACAAGCCTATAAGTGACCATAAGCTTGTGTATGAAGAACTCTCATGTGTATTATCATATGTGGAAAGTTTAAACAAGTCCCATTGTATGAGTTTAAACTCAACTTTATTCACAGCTCAAGTTTTCCATTTACATGTTTTGGGACTTTTACAGCTCCAGCTCAGCCGTGTACCCCGACGGGGGCATAGCTGTAAAAGTCTCAAAAACTTGTAAATTGAAAACTTGAGTTGTGAATAAAGTTGAGTTCAATTTCAAGAAATGGGACTTGCAAAAAGGTTTATAAACATGTGAATGAGGTCATGTGTAAAAGGAGTTTAAATCAGTCTTTGAACTAAATGGTTCACTTCAATCATAAGGTGCCCATTTCAAAAAGGGAGTTCCAAACTGTTGGTTAAAAATTCTTATTTGCAGTGGACAACTCTAAAATCATATGGCGTATTCAAATTCTTCAGGTCCAAATTATGAGGAAGGCAAATTTTGAGAAAATTTCTAGGTACTTTGATTGGTATATCAAAGCGGCTTGTGAATTTTATTGGAATTTGAATTCAAATTTGAAACTGATGTAAACACTGTGGATTCTTCAAATGGATGTTGAATTTGGGCTCCATATAGTTGAATTATGAAACTTGCCAAATTTGAGAGATTTTGGAGGGGGTAAGAAGTGGGGCCCAATGGTCAGTGAGGTGTAACCTTGCTCCCTAAGTCTTCTCGGTTTTGTTTCACTCGGACCCTGCTGTTCATCTCACGCGCGCCACCTCCCGAGTTGCAACTGACCAAACTCCACCTCCTGCTTCCGTTTGTGCTCGGCCTGATCCACGGCAAGTGCACCAAATCCAGTTCTCATCTCTCAATCACTCACACACGGAAGCAAACCAGGCTTTGCTCTCTCACTCACGCAGAAACTGAGCAGAACATCGCCGCCGCCTCGGTTGCCACCGGAAAATCATGAATACGTGTGTGCAACGCCTCCCCGAGCTGCAAAACAGCAAGGCTCGACTGTCCTTCCACTCCTCAGCTCAAAAAACAAGCAGCTCCAGGCGTCCTAGGGTTGGCACACGAAGATTTTTCTTCTCCTCGGTTCCATACAACGTCGCCTTACTGCTCCTCGTCGTCCGGCCTGCCCGAAGCCTCTCCGGCATGCTCAAAAGCCCACAGAGGTGCACCACCACGTCTAGCTACTTCTCCCGTGGTCCTTTTACTCTTCCCCGTCGCCGGCTAGCCGGAATTCGTGTTTTACCGCCGGAGTATGTGAACAACCGACCCTGGATAAATCTTTGAATTAGCCCAAACCGCTTGATCATCCGTTCTACAATTCAAACCACAGAAACTATCTACCCTAGCGCCCTTCCATGCCAAAGAACGAAGCAAACAGCCCCTCCTCTGCCCCGGGCGACGAGAAATCTCCGCCGGCTGCTAAAACTGCTGTGGTCCATGGTGACAACTAGTTTGCCGCCAATTTCTGCGAGAGTTGATCTCCGTTCCATGTTCCCCGACAACTAGGGACGCTTTAGGGCATCATAGATCACCAGGAGAAGCTTCGGACACGCCGGAACGCATCGATGCCGAGCTCCCTGTAAAATCCCCAAAAAGTTGTAGCAAGTAAAATTCAGTTCATATACACTTAAGAAAAATGAGAGGAATTAAAATTTTTAATTATAACGGTGTAATTTCAAAGTGAGGATTTAGACTTCCCAAAAACTTCCAATTATGGAGATCTAAATGCATAACTAGGATCTCCATATTTCAAATATTCAACCTTCCAAATTTCAGCTCATTTGGAGGGGTTTTAGTATTTGTTTTGGATTAAAAGAGGAAGCCCTCTAATCTGAATTTCAAATTCAGTTTCAAATTCCAATTTCCACAATTTGCAAATTTGGTTCCACAAATGTGATCTCCACATTTGAATTAGCAGCCATGCCAAAAATTAGAAACTTTGGAGTTGGTTTGCTATGTTTTTGGAACAATACAAAATAGAGAATTCAAATTCCATTCCAAATTCAAATGACCAAACACAATTCAAACTTCACACCAGAATTCAAATCATTTGAATTCAGAATGTTTAAACCAGAACTTGGTGTGAAAGTATAGCCTTAAATGTTGAGTAACTGGGGGGGGAATTTGGATTAAGAAAATAAAGTGGTGGGGCCCAACAGTCAGCCTCACAAATTCACTTTTTCCCTCTCTCTGTTTTCCCAGTTGATCACAGCGCGCCAGCTCCCAGAAAAACCTCCGCCCGATGCTTCCACCGAGCTGCTTAACGCGCCGCTCCTGACGTCGGTTCGATCACGTGGTGATCAAGCGGCAACCGAGTGCCTCTGCTCTCTTCCTCACACTAACCCGCGGACTCCACCGCCTCTGTGCTGCTCCCACGCACGAACCCGAGCCGCCGACGCTGTCTCTGCCATTTTCGAGCACAAGCCGGAATTCGTGTTTTACCGCCGGAGTATGTGAAGAACCGACCCTGGATAAATCTTTGAATTAGCCCAAACTGCTTGATCGTCCGTTCTACAATTCAAACCACAGAAACTATCTACCCTAGCGCCCTTCCATGCCAAAGAACGAAGCAAACAGCCCATCCTCTGCCCCGGGCGACGAGAAATCTCCGCCGGCTGCTAAAACTGCCGTGGTCCACGGTGACAACTAGTTTGCCGCCAATTTCTGCGAGAGTTGATCTCCGTTCCATGTTCCCCGACAACTAGGGACGCTTTAGGGCATCATAGATCACCAGGAGAAGCTTCGGACACGCCGGAATGCGTCGATGCCGAGCTCCCTGTAAAATCCCCAAAAAGTGGTAGCAAGAAAAATTCAGTTCATATACACTTAAGGAAAATGAGAGGAATTAAAATTTTGAATTATAACGGTGTAATTTCAAAGTGAGGATTTAGACTTCCCAAAAACTTCCAAATATAGAGATCTAAATGCATAACTAGGATCTCCATATTTCAAATATTCAACCTTCCAAATTTCAGCTCATTTGGAGGGGTTTTAGTATTTTTTTTGGATTAAAAGTGGAAGCCCTCTAATCTGAATTTCAAATTCAGTTTCAAATTCCAATTCCCACAATTTGCAAATTTGGTTCCACAAATGTGATCTCCACATTTGAATTAGCAGCCATGCCAAAAATTAGAAACTTTGGAGTTGGTTTGCTATGTTTCTGGAACAATACAAAATAGAGAATTCAAATTCCATTCCAAATTCAAATGACCAAACACAATTCAAACTTCACACCAGAAATCAAATCATTTGAATTCAGAAAGTTTAAACCAGAACTTGGTGTGAAAGTATAGCCTTAAATGTTGAGTAACTGGGGGGTGGGGGGAAATTTGGATTAAGAAAATAAAGTGGTGGGGCCCAACAGTCAGCCTCACAAATTTACTTTTTCCCTCTCTCTGTTTTCCCGGTTGATCACAGCGCGCCAGCTCCCGGAAAAACCTCCGCCCGACGCTTCCACCGAGCTGCTTAACGCGCCGCACCCGACGTCGGTTCGATCACATGGTGATCAAGCGGCAACCGAGTGCCTCTGCTCTCTTCCTCATGCTAACCCGCGGACTCCACCGCCTCTGTGCTGCTCCCACACACGAACGCGAGCCGCCGACGCTGTCTCTGCCATTTTCGATCACAAGCCGGCGTTGATCCCTCCTTGCTCGAGTTGCCAACACAAAAGGGGAGTGCCGACGTGGGTACAAGGTAGTCCCCCACTCAGCTTTGACGCTTGGGGCTGCTGTTGGCCCTAATTCGAGGATCGGCGCCAAGAACCGAAGCCACCGGCGAAAACCGAAGTCGGGCCACCGTGGACAGAGTGTCACATCCACCTTCTTCCCCAACTTGCTGTACACGAAAGGTGCATTTGCATGTCCTGTTCGTGTAGCCGGAGGCTGTTTAACGGTTGCTGGAACCGGTGGCAAGAATTTTGCCGTTTCCCGAAACTATGTGCAGGCGGGTAGGGCTCGGTCTAACCCAAAATTTGTTTGGCACGATCCATTAGAGCTCGAGCAAGCTTGCACACAACTTCCATACTTCCTAGTGCCCCTCCTCGATGAAGAACTGAGCAAAAACATCAAGAAATGAGAGAGTTCGAGCCGTTTTCCTAGTCGCCGGTGCAAAAGCACCTCCGTTCACCGTGGAGCCACTGGTTGCCGGTTGTTTCACCGGCGTTAGAGGCCATTATTAGCTTCTGCACCGTCCACTGGTGCTCCAGAGACAAATAGTCTGAGCGTTTGGTGAGGTATGGAGTTCGGTTGACCTCGCCGGAACCCTAGGGTCACACTGTCACCGTGGCGCACCACCCTCCGGGCATCGCCGGCCGCCGGAGACTGTGCCAACCTAGTGGGGGCGGCAAGTTTGAAGCCGGAGGGTGGCCGGAAAGTTGATTCCGGCAGCCCTCACCGAAGCACGCCGCCGCTGCCTCTGTTTGGCGCGAGGTAGACGAGGGTGCTGACATGTGGGGCCCACAGCCGAGTTTAAACTTTTCCAGATTTTTCCTATTCTAGTGCAAACTTTGGAGAGCCATAACTTTGTGTACGAACCTCCAAAAATTGTGAATCCAATTTTTTTGGAATCCTCATGAGGAGTACTTCACAGAGAAACAAATTTCTTGCTATGAAAATACCCAGGAATATCTGTAGAATTGTTTTTAATAAATCATTTAGGGATTTATTCAAGGAGCAATTCTTTATGAAACATTCCCAAATTTGGGAAGCAAATCCTTTTCATAGTGACTGTTCTCCAGTAAAAATTTGAGCTTCATTGGAGTTCATTTGCTAGGCTAAATTGCATTCCAAAATTCAGCCTTTATTTAAAAATTCAAATTTAAACAGAAACTTTTTCAGAACTTCTATCCAACTTCAAAAATTCATATCTCCCTGTTGGTAGCTCCAATAATGGTGAAACAAATTTTGTTAGGACCATGGAGACTTACACTGAGCAGATCTTACACTGTTAGCTATGTCAAAACTCCTAATTTGGGCTCAAAATTCAGAGAAGCATTGTACCTGTAGGAATTTTGAAGACTACATTGTGCAATGACTTTTCTCCAAATTTTGCTCAGATCATCCTTAGAGAGTCTAGAGTCCACTGGAAAAATCCCAAAGCCAATTAAGGATCCTAAATAGCAGTAGCTATGAATAGAAGTTAATTCTTATAAGTCCTTAATACTTATACATATATTTTGCTACATTTCATTTAGTGCCCAAAGTTGAGGACGCACCGGAGCCCTTGGATGTCCTCCCACCAGAAGCTGACTTCCCATTTAACTCGCAACCAGGCAAGCCCCGGTTTGCATTTAAGTACTTTTACAAATTCTTTATTTGTATCACTTATGTCTAGGGTGAATGCTTGCATTAGAGTTAGGGTGATTGAAACCCCACTTGCATAACCTTTTAAATCCTATGGAGGGTTGGGTAGTTTACAGACTCGACGAGTAGAGAATGCCATGCTAATATGCTTAGGATCTCGGTAGAAGTCGAGTAGTTGGAATCTACTCGCGAGGTAAGGCTTTATCACACGGTTTGGTCGGAATAGAAAATGGCTTAAGAGTGGTGAAAATGAGACCCAGCAGGGGGATAGGAAGCAGTGAGCGGAGGTCTCACGTGCGTAGCCCTGTTGGTGTCGATTGAGGACTGAGTCGTGTGTGGGCCTGATGAACAAGTATCAAACAGTACCGGATGGCATACTGACATAAGCAGGAAACCGATGTATTTGGTTAACCCGGGTGTCGAGGCTTACCCAACCGTAAATAGATGTGGGTTGAGGGTAGCAAGGTGTAAATCTGCCGTTGGGCACAGTCACGCTCCATGCGGAGACCTCCTGCCCGTTACGGATGGACCGGTTTGGCATTTGGGTTGCCTTTGAAAGGTTGTTGCATACAACAGAGCAGGAAGGGCTGTCTTCTGATTGCAATCACCGTCCCTCACGGTTATTTGAGTACCGCTTGTTCACTGTCCTGTGACATAGTAAGAAGAGAGATAAGCCTGATGAATGATAATATGCTGTAATGAATTATTACTGGCTGGAAACCATGTCTGCTGTAGATGTAGAGCTAATTAAGTTTATTTCCCCTTTGGGCATCACCACATCGGAGGGAAGCATTTCTTGTTTGATTGTGGACTTCCGATGTGAGGGCTGCCTAAGGCTCATTAAACTGTTGCTATAAAACTGAAAGTAAGGATCAACATGTAGGAGTGTCTTTATTGCAAAGTCCTTGTTTCTATCTTACGCATCATTGCATGTAGAGTTCCATGCCTAGGGTTGACGGTTAAGCCTTGCCGAGCCATCGTGCTCAAGGTTGCAATATTTGAGCTGTGTGCAGGTGAGAGCTATGAGGAGGGGTCCGAGGACGAGGCGGTGCCCCTGGCAGGGTACAAGGCCGAGCTGGAGCCCTGCACGCCGCCGTGATCTCCGGATACATGTTGCTAGTGTGTAGCATCCCCGGGCTGGACGGCTGCACTTTTGCGTAGTTAGGATTAGAGAGTAGTGTTGTATATTACTTCCACTGTATAATTAAGTTTTGTAAAAGGACTTCCGCTGTTTTATATCAAATAAAAGTTTGTATGTTGTTCTTAATTCTTTTCGTGTGTGCTGTTGGGTGCTGCATCGCATGGCGCCACCCTATGTGATCCTGGAGTGGGTGAACCACGGGGTGGTCCCCACATGCATGGTATCAGAGCCGCATTGGGAATAGCATGCTCAAAAAGAGCATATTTTTGAAAACTTAGAAGTAGTCGAGTGAGGATTAGTCACTATGCCCATATAAGGTCTATTATTGTAGTAGTTACTAAGGTGGAAATGCTAACATACTTGTTATACATTGTGTAACGATGCTCCGACGTTAGGTAAGAGGTAAGGTACGCCACCGCAGGCGGATCAATTGCGGTAGCTCGCCATACGAGCAATAGTATGGAATGGTATACCGTGGCTTGTCATGATAGTTAATATGAGTCTCTGAACCTCTCAATGGTTCTGAGAGCATATGAAAATGCTGATCTCCAGCGTGCTTTAGGCAAAAGTGTAAGGGCCTCAGTTTTGACACATATTTAAAGTGTTCATCACCACACACACACACACACACACACACACACACACCTCATTTGAAGAAAGTTGATGAACACATTTGAAGAGCAAGTAACTACCATCAACATGCTCATTAGAGAACAAACTCACATAGTGTAAAAGTGGTATTTCCCACATGTGAAATACAAGGGCTGGGCATATGAAAACTCCTACACATTGCTAGGAATGCCCATGCCATGTTTCACCCAAATTCAAAACCTTGTTGAGGTCCTTTTAGGTATAGCTAGAAAGAGGGTAGTTTGAACTCATATTCAAATTCAAACTGTTTGTATACCATAAATTCAAAAGTGGGAGGCATATTCCTACTCAGCACATTTTTGTGAGCTCACACACCAATTTTCACTCCATTTGGAGTTGATCTTGACATGAGCTAAGTGGGGCAAATTCAAACTTTATTTGAATTTCAAACTGAACATGTGCTGAAATTCATTCAAACCAAACCCAATTTGAATTCTAACCAATTCAAATGGTTCAAGGGTAGATAATTCAAATCGCCAGGGGCTTTGTGGGAACTACTGTTTACAACAGTGAATAGGAGTTAATCTCAGAGGTTAAAAATGAAAATGGGACCCACATGTCAGCCACTGGGATGATACAACCGACTGAGACTTTCAGTACTCGGGTCCCAGAGCTCCTCCCGAGAGCGCCACCGAGGGAGGCCGCCGCGCCACCAGCAGCTTGACCATGCGCGGGGCAAGGGTCGGTTCCGGACCCCTTCTTAAGGCGCCCCCCTCCTCGGCCGAAGCTCTCGCCATTTTCTCCCCGCAAGAACACAGCGCCGGGAAACTTTCTTCCGCCGCTCAGAACCGATCGGAGAGCTCCAATCACAGCCTCCCCGTCCCCTCCATAGCTACGGCAAGGTACTAGGAACCCTCATCGTTCTTCCCCGTTGCTAGAACTCAGCTGAAACCTGTCGATCTCGGCTATACCGAGAGTTCAATTCGGTGACCTAAAACCGCCGCACTTCGGGCTCCCATGGACAGCCCAACCGGGAGGTTGTCACGCCCGAGCTAAGGCGTCCCTGGAAGCGCTGGTGACCGGTGCTGCTCACCCCCGAGCCACAGTCCGAATGTTTGCTCACCGGCGGCGAATTTCCAGTTTTCTCCTTTCTGGGTACAGACCGACCTTCGGGTGCGGTTCTGTCGAATCTATACTCTAGGAAGGATTAGAGGGCCTCAATCCGCTCCCACACAAACTAGACACGGTAGCGCACAAGTTGCCTTCACAACCTTTGGCCTGAGAACCTCTGTACCCGGCGTATTTCAATGTTTACCGACGGCGGAGCATGCGGAAAGCATCGGGCGCACGGTGAGGGACTACTTCGGACCTCTCCCAAGCTGCCTTGAGCCCATGCCGAGGTTCCTGAGGTATCACTGATGATTTCCGGCCGTTTGCTCGGTCAGTTGGGGTGCTAGGGAAGTCGGCCAACACGGCCAAAGTCTTTCCGAAGCCGCCGCTCGTCGCCGACCATGTGCTGGTCGTTGTAATGACGAACTGAGCCCGAAATTGTATTCTCCAAGTGAAAGTAGGCTGGGGCGGCTGGAATCATGAAGCTTTGAGCTCCACAGAGGCTGCCAGCGAGCTCTTCGGCGAGGTACCCTGGCGGCAGAGCGCGGGTGGCAGGAGGTAGACGAAGGGGGTTGACCCCAGCTGTCAGCAGCAGATATTTTAAATCGGGATCGGGCTGCGGATGGGATCTGATGTGCTGGCGTGCAAAAACCCTGTAGGCCTCAGTGTCCTGACGCCTCCGCGCCCAACACATGTCCCCGTGGCCCACCGGCAGATTTAAACTTTTCCCCAGTTTTCAGATTTCATTCAAACTTCAAATTCTCATAACTTTGGCTAGGAAGCTCCAAATCGAGGGAACCAAATTTTGTTGGATTCAGCTCTTTGAGCACTTTCCAGCAAATCAAGTTTCACTTCATGAAAATCCTTAATTCTCCATAATTAATTCCTCAAAATTTGAACTGTTGTGGAATTTTAACTGGAGAATCCCTATGAGGAAACTTCTGAAATTTTGCTGGGATGTTCACCAAAATATCCGTGAACTACCATAAAAATTTCAGGTCCATTTGAGCTCATTTGATCCACCTAATGGTGTGATTAGTGAAACTGTTCCAGAGAAAATAGAAAATGTTCAGAAACATTTTCAGAATTTTCTCTGAAATTGTTTAGCTGATATCTTCAGTTAGAAAATTTCAAATCAAGTGATACCAGCTCCATTAGAACTTTCTAAAAATCTAGTTTTCATAAAGTCATGGCTTGTTCCATGAAAATTCCTAGAATACCCTAAGAGTTCCAATTAAGGTCAAGGACATAATTAATTGTGGAGGGCTCAAATGAGCTTTGCTGCAACTAAAACTTGACCAAGTCTCTGCTTAGGTTGTAACCAAGGCACAGTAAAAGTTTCACAGTCGTTGGGTCTGTCTAGTGGAACTTATAAACTTCACAAGTTTAAATTGCAATCAAATGCATTAAATTAATACATGTACTTCTTATATCATGTAGTCGCTAAGGTCGAGGAGGAACCCGAAGTCCCAGACTTCGTTACTCCAGAGGAGCAGCTAGCATACTACAAAGAACAGCAAGGCAAGCTCCGGTTTTGTGCGTGCGTGCTAACAAGGACACGTTCACGGGCTGAACGTGGACTTGATGCGTAGTCTACGCCCGTGAGTGTAGACTGGACCTATTTTGATGTAAAAATGTTCATAAACCACTTTATGTAATAAAAGTTTTGCTTACGCTTTGTACCTCTGATGTGTGTTATCCGGTGCTGTGCAACGCAGCACCCCTCAGCGTGATCTTGGCTCCACAAGACTGTGGGGTCGTGTCAGCGTTGGTATCAGAGCTCGCTTGAGGCTTAACGTATTACAAAGGTCATCTTTTTCAAAAATCCAGTGAGGAACGAGTTAGTAGCCCATATAAGGATGTTATTAGTGTATAGAAGGTGGCATACTAACCTATTTGTCTATGTCGGAAAATCGTGTATCTCGGGACGTTTATGTCTTGGGGTGAACGTAAGCGTTGTCCACCAGTGCGCACAAGCTGAAGGGTGGAGCCCCACAGGTGGCAGGTAACCCGACCCGCTGTGATATCCTCTTTGACTCTTCATGTCGTTTGGGGTACTCGAGCAACGTCTGTCCCTGGCGTGCGTGGTGCAATTTGGGAGACCCCGTCACGTGGTCCGAAACGTGAACACGTAATCAAGGCGTGTTTGGCTTGAGAACATCCGGGCGAGTGATGACGGCTGGGTGTACGAACTGTATGGATATGCACACCGAGTCTGACGATTGCTTGAGTTATTTGCAGGTAGTCTAACCACGAAACGGTAGACGTGTAGCATCCGTGTGCGAGAGACGCTTAGTGCTACTGAACTAACGAAGCCGGCTAAGTCCGGTATAGTTTTTCTTTGTGAGGACGTAGTACCGACATGATCTGGTGACGCATCGACGTCACACCCCACTAAATGAACAACTTCATTGTAAAACTTGAAAGTTTTAATCTGGAGCATTAAAACGTTGCTGTAACCTCTTCCCTTAAACAGGATATTCAAAGTTAACAAGTTTTCAACTTATAGGTTGTTAAGGACAGAGCACTCTGTTTTCAGCTGAATCAAGGCTGAAGTTAATCAGAGGTTAGAGGTTGAGTTCTTTCGAGGTTGGGGTCATATGATACATTTCTGGAAATCTTTGGAAGAGCTTTACAACTTTTCTGTTGATGTCCAGAGGTATCAACCGTTAACCAATCGAAAAATGCAGTAGAGTTGAAACTGTCCAGGAAACAGGGCAGAGCAAAACTCTCTGTAAACTCTCTGTAAATTGAGCATAACTTCCGGCATAAAAATCCAAAAATAGAAAATGAGTTAGTTCTGAAAATCTTATGAGATGGGTTACAACTTTGTAACAGAAAGTTTTGTCAGATTGGGAGCAGAATTAACTGGAATTCTTGGATCAAATCAGTGCCTAAAGCAGGGAGGTGCTGTCCAATCTTCTCCAGAAATTCTGTTAACTTTGACATATCATAACTTTTGAACCAGGACAGATCTTAGCCAAGCAAACACTTTCTGGAAAGCTATTGAAGTTAGCTTTAACATTGATGTTGAGCTCCAGAATTAGTTTTGCATTTAGTATGGCCTAAATCAGGTTGAAATGGAAACTGGTCAGGGCTGTCATGCAGACAGCAGATCAGCAGTCAAATTTGTTTAAATTTGAACTATAATTTCCAAGTTTCATGGGTTCAATGACATGTCTTATGATGTAAATCAATGGTTTACTGTTTAAATAAATATTTTACATTTCTCAAATATATTTTTACAGATGACAGCGGATAAACAGTTTGAGAACGGTTGGCTGGAATCTCACTGTTCTCACCACAGCGGCTATCCGGAGGCATTGAGGCAGATGCTTCAATATTTCGGATACAACCAAATGCAGCAGTACTTCGCCAAGGAAGAAGGTGAGGAGGGGAACAAGACGTGGACAATCCATGTCGATGTCCCTGCAGGACCTACGCCACCCGGTTGGGTGTCGTTCACCATCACGGTGAGAGGTAGACAACGGGAGGGGATGTGGCAAGTGGCAGCCCGTGACACCATGTCACGTTTCTGCCAACTACACGTGAAGGCTATGTAGGGCACTCCATACGCGCTCGTTCCGGTGGAGGGACGGGCTCATCAAGTGTGGGAAGGGAGGTACCGGGAGGCAACAGACCCGTGTTGCCCAAGGTACAACCCCGCGGAGGCAAACCTTAGCCTCCAGATGAGGGCGGGAAACGCCGTGATGGACAGCCAAGCTGTTCATACGGAGCATCTTGCCACAAGGCTCAAGGGGAGCACAAGCCGTGGAGACCATTTCAAGAGTGCTCACAGCGCACTCCGCAATGTGCTCCTTCCGACGATCAAGTGACTGAATGATCAGCACAATCAGTTGCATCGTCTGAAGAAGGCAAAGAAGAAGAGCCGTGTTGACATCGCGGCGCTACAAGAGCTGGTGCAGACTATAATGCAGCAAAATGAGGACCTTACTCAAGAGCGAGATGACGCTATTGAGGAAGGGCAAAGCTGGGATGAAGACTACAACCAAGCCATGGACGAGGTGCATGCATTGCAGGACCTCGTACCTCCGGTATTGGGCATACCGGTGGTCTTGGGCCTTCCAGCAATGGGAGAACCCAAGATGGGAGAAGAGGTGGTAGATCCGGAGCCACCAGCAGAGCTAATGGAGGAGGACGACCCAAAGGAGGTCGAGTTCTACTCCGAGTAGGGGTTACAGTTGCCAAGTAGGGCAGCTAGAGTAGTGCAACCAAATTTTTATAACCGGTAACTTGTCGTGTAGGCAGTAGCGTATGTATAGGTAGTGACGACATGAGCACGACTTCCTGGAGACCCGGGAATAACGTATCTTGTATAAAGTTTACGCTTTATCAATATATGTGAATGTTGTGCAAATTATTCATGTGTCACTTCAATACCTACTGTTGCATATAGAATTTTAAGTATGGCATGTGCTAATCGCTGCTGTTTTGAATTTCGGAATGACTCGTACTCGTGCCAACCCGGTCGTTGGGGGTACTAGCCAAAGGGGAAAGACCTCCCAACAGCCTCACGAGGACTCCTCGGGACAGCAGCAGCAACAACAGCAACAGCAACAGCAAACACCACCACCGCCACTACCAACGGTTACATTGGCCGACATCATCGCAGCAATGGCGGGTTCTCATCAGCAGCACACGGAGTTGCTGCAAACTCTCATCGCCAATACGTCTTGCCCAGAGAGACGTCAAAATCGTGAGGAGCGTCAACAGAGCTCCTACTCCGACTTCCTAGCGACTCATCCCCGGTATTCTCAAGGGCGGATGAACCTCTCGACGCGGACAACTGGCTCCGCGCAATAGAGATGAAGTTCAGGCTGCTCCAAATAAGTGAGCAGCGCAAGACTCAGTTCGCGGTTCAGCAGCTTCATGGATCCGCGAGCCCGATGTGGGCAAACTTCGGTGCTTCACAGCCCACCGACCGAGTAATGACCTGGGTGGAGTTCCGGACGGCCTTCAGGGACTATCACATACCGCCAGGTCTGATGAAGAGGAAGACGCAAGAGTTCCTACACCTGCAGCAAGGGAGCCGTAACATGCTGGAATACTCCAGGGCGTTCAATGATCTCGCACTCTACGCGTCGTATCACGCTGATGCCGACGAGAAGCGGCGGGACCACTTTTACCAGGGGCTTAACCCGCTCCTGAAGGACAAATTGGCGATGTTCAACCGCGGCAGCCTCAACGACATCATTGATGCTGCGATTGTCCAGGAGGACTCCGGCAAGGAGTTAGCGGCGGCGGAAAGAAAGCAAAGCGCGCTGCAAAGCAGCGGAGAAGGAGGCGGTCCTTCTCAAAAATTTCGGATGGTGAATCGCCCACCATCAGGTCCCCGCTGGCAACCACTACAGAGGCCGATGCCGTTCCACAGTCGGCCGTATCCTTCACCGGCATTCAGGCGGCACTTCCAGCACAACCTCCACAACAACAACAGCAGCAGCGGGCGATGCCGCGTGCGTATGCACCTCAGAAGCGCATGCCGGGCCTTCGTCCCCCGAGCACCACACTAGCAGCGGCCACATGTTACAAGTGTGGTCGTCCGGGACACTTCGCCAGCAGTTGTCCGGAGAGGCAAGGCGGCGGAGTTGCACCACAGTTTCCGGGGAGGAATCAACCCCGGAACCCTACTAATGCGCGGCGGGCAAACCCTAGGCCCGGCACTGTCCACCAGCTTGCCATAGAGGACGTGCCGGAGGGTGAGCCAATCCTTGCGGGTATGTTCCAACTCCACCAGCATCCCGCCATAGTATTGTTTGATTCAGACGCCAGCATAGCTTCATTAGCCAAGCTTTCATTGATAAGTATAGCTTGCAAATACTACCCACCGATAGTCCTTATGTGATCTGTTCACCGGGTGGGAAAATTTCAGCAAGCATGATGGTTCCAAAAGCGCCATTGTGCTTAGAGGGTAGAGTATACCCTACGTCTCTCATAATTTTAGAGGGACAAAAGGTCGATGCCATCTTAGGGATGTCGTGGTTAACCCGCCACGGCACTGTTTTAGACACCGTCCTCCGAATCGTGCATTTGAATTCAGAAGTGCACGAATCTCATTCATTATTTCTGGACAGTCCAGAAATAAAACTTCCAAGCATCTATCAGTCCACAACCATCAGATTGGAAGATACTCCAGTGGTCCAAGAGTTCCCTGACGTGTTCCCGGAGGATTTACCGGGGATGCCGCCCGATAGAGAGGTGGAGTTCAAGATTGAACTTGCACCGGAAACCATGCCAATATCCCGAAGCCCGTACAAGATGGCGCCCAAGGAATTGGCTGAGCTGAAGACTCCGCTAACGGACCTCCTGGAGAAGGGTTTTATTAGGCCGAGCTCCTCGCCATGGGGCTGTTCGGCATTATTCGTAAAGAAGAAGGATGAAATGTTGCGGCTTTGCGTGGACTATCGTCCATTAAACGCCGTAACCATCAAGAACAAGTACCCGTTGCCACGGATCGACATGTTGTTTGATAAGTTGGTCAACGCAAAGATCTTCTCCAAGATGGACTTAAGATCCGGGTACCATCAGATTAAGATACGGGCTGGGGACATTCCGAAGACGGCTTTCTCGATGATGTACGGACTTTATGAGTACCTGGTCATGTCCTTCGGCCTCACCAATGCTCCAGCTCACTTCATGTACTTGATGAACTCGGTGTTCATGCTGGAGCTGGACACCTTTGTCGTGGTATTCATCGACGATATACTGGTATACTCTAAGTGGGAGGAAGATCACAAGAAGCATCTGCGTATAGTCTCGCAACGGCATCGGGATCACAAGCTATACGCGAAATTCAGCAAGTGCGAATTCTGGATATCGCAAGTGCCTTTTCTCGGGCATATCATCTCAGTGGAGGGTATCGCTGTAGACCCGAGTAATGTCACTCATGTGCTGAATTGAAAGTCCCCGAGAACTGTTCACAAGGTACGGAGTTTCCTCGGACTCGCGGGGTATTATCGGAGGTTCATTCCGAACTTCTCGAAGATTACCAAGCTGATGACGGAGCTGCTGAAGAAGGCTACCAAATATGTTTGGAGTCCAGCATGTGAAGCAGCATTCAAGGCTTTAGTCAAGCACCTAACATCAGCACCGGTTTTGGCACAGCCAGACACAACAAAACCGTTCGATGTGTACTGCGATGCATCCGGCATTGGGCTCGGATGTGTGCTGATGCAAGACTAGGGAGTGGTCGCGTATGGATCACGGCAGCTTAGGAACCATGAGCAAAATTATCCAACCTACGACTTGGAGCTCGCTGCCGTGGTACTCGCACTCAAGATGTGGAGGCACTACCTACTAGGTAACCTCGTACATTTATATACCGACCACAAGAGCCTCAAGTACATATTCACTCAGAAGGAGTTGAGGCAGCGAAGATGGTTACAATTGATAAAGGATTACGAAATAGAGATCCATTATCATCCGGGCAAGGCAAACGTAGTGGCAGATGCGCTGAGCCGCAAGTCACACGTCAACAATCTGACCATCACACCGTTGGAAGAGAGCGAACCACCACTGCATGTGATTCCACATGGAACTCTCTACAACCTAGATTTGATCAACACCATCCGTGAAGAGATAGCGGCAGCTCAGAAACATGACAAGGGTATGTCGCGTTTGCGGAGACATGTAGACAGTGGGGAGTTGAAATGTTTCCGGAAGGACGGAGACAGCGTCCTATGGTTCAAGGACCGGATCGTCGTACCCCCGTAAACCGGAGCTACGGAAGAAAATTTTTGATGAGGCTCACTTATCAAAATTTTCTATTCACCCCGGCAGAAACAAAATGTATCAAGAACTCAGAAGCAAGTTTTGGTGGACACGGATGAAACGGGAGATCGCAAAGTACGTGTCTGAGTGTGATACATGTCGAAGGGTGAAGGCAGATCATATGCGGAAACCGGGACTGCTACAACCACTGGGCGTTCCTGCCTGGAAGTGGGAGGATGTGAGCATGGACTTCATTGTCGGTTTATCCACCATCTTTCAAATACATGATTCTGTGTGGGTGATCGTCGATCAGCTCACCAAAGTTGCCCATTTCATCCCGGTCAACACCAACTACAACGCCAACAAGTACGCTGAACTGTACATCTCACGGATCCTATGCTTGTACGGCGTACCCCGTACCATCATATCGGATCAGGGCACTTTATTTGTGTCCCGTTTTTGGGAGCAGCTACACGCTGCCTTGGGGACGAAGCTGATCCGTAGTTCAGCGTACCACCCGCAGACGGATGGGCAAACCGAGCGGGTGAATCAGATCTTAGAAGACATGCTACGAGCTTGAGCTATCGACCACGGCAAGAATTGGGATGATCACTTGCCGTTAGCCGAGTTCTTGTACAACAATGGGTACCAAGCCAGCATTAAGATGGCGCCTTATGAAGCGCTATACGGGAGGAAGTGCCTCACACCACTGAATTGATGTGAGTCTGGCGAAAGGGTTACCTTCGGGATTGACCTTGTCAACAACGCGGAAGAAAAGGTTCGACTGATTCAAGCGGACCTAAAAGCCGCCCAATCACGTCAGAAACAGTATGCGGACCGGAGAAGACGCCCATTACAATTCAAAGTCGGGGATCACGTATATCTACGTGTGTTCCAATGAAGGGGGTAAACAGATTTGGGGTGAGAGGAAAGTTGGCACCCCGATTCATCGGTCCATTCCAGATTTCCGAAAGATGTGGATCGGTAGCATACCGGCTGAAATTACCAGAAGCACTTTCCGGTGTGCATGACGTCTTTCACATCTCCCAGCTCAGAAGTGTCTTAAGCTATCTACTACCGTTCAGCTGGAGGACATTGAAGAACTGCAACCGGATCTCACCTATGGGAGGAACCGGTTCAGATCATTGACGAGAAGGCCCGAACCACACGCAACCGCACGTTGTGTTCTACAAAGTTCTATGGAGTAATTACTCCCTGGACGAAGCGACAAGGGAGAGCGAAGGGTTTCTTCGCGCTAACTACCCCGACTTTTTCACGTCGCATATCCGGTAATTTTCTACCGTCCTCTCTCTCATTTTCACCTTATAATCTCGGGACGAGATTCTTTTATGGGGGGAGGAATGTAAGGGCCACAGTTTTGACACATATTTAAAGTGTTCATCAGCACACACACACACACACACCTCATTTGAAGAATGTTGATGAACACATTTGAAGAGCAAATAACTACCATCAACATGCTCATTAGAGAACAAACTCACATAGTGCAAAAGTGGTATTTCCCACATGTGATATACTGTAGGATCAAAGATCACGTGAAAAGCTACCAGAGGGGGTGAATGGTAGATTAAAACTTTTCACAGCGGAAACAACAAAAACCCCTCAGCAAAAAATCAATCGGTTAAAGAAACCGTGTGTGCAAGTGTTTTCAAACGTGTTCAACCGTGACAAATCAAGTAGAGAGGTATAGAATCAAGTCACGGATCTAATGCAACAAGAATCACTTGAAAACACGAAGTAAAACTTGAGATACGATCAAAACATTAAACGAAGATCAATCTGTTCTACCCGATATAAAACAGATCTGCAACGCTGCAAAGAAACTCGTGTATCTCAAAAACTACAGATCCGAAGCTCGTGAAAAATTCACAGATGATAGCTAATTGAGTTTTGAAGACAACCAAAAAAGAATCACGTCAATAGGATCTGTAAAACTCGAGTTATGAACGAAACACCGAAGCAACGTCGGTCTGTCCAGAAACTCGGCGAGAAAGACTTGACGAAAAACAAGTCGGACGAACAAGGCACAAAAGCTCCTCGAAACTATGAACTTTATTCAATAGAAACACAAGAGGAACAGCCCAAAGTTCTCTACCAACGAGAGCTCTGGCCTCCCTTGCTTTTATAGCCAGCCCTCAGGCTAAACATTCCAATCTAGCACTCCTACTCCTAATTGGACTCGTATCATAACTTACCATAACTGCTCACGACTCTCCTATTCGCAGATAGAAGCAATCGTGAGACTTCCAAACACCTTAGGAACGTCCTAAACATTCCTAAAACAACTCAACTTCGTGCCTAGCATGAAATCCTATCGTAACAAACTCAAATCTTCCATATTTGAGCCATATCCGACTCAGCCTCAGCCTGAGTACGCAATCCAGCCGGTTGGACCTTTCCGACCAATTCTTTACGTCCACTTCTCTTCATCACGCCTTGGAACAATGTTGCCACATCCATGCACTCCTTGCACATGTGCAAACACCTTCCAACGACGTACATGCAACCTTCATATGCACTGCCCTTGATCCAAACATGCTGCACGACCTCCCGATAACTCAACCACAGCTCCTCCTGAACTTGGTTGTTGGAACCTCATCTCCTCCCTGAGACTAGTCCAAGGATCCCGTCACCAGCCATGTCTTGAACTCAAGCAACACCTGCACATGAATAAACAACCAATTCTTGCGAGCACAAGTCCTCGACTTGACTCACGTTAGTTCGAAAACCACAACACCTTACATGAGCACGTCACATAAGCATGTTGCAAACCATATCAAATAATAACAGCCATAACCACCAAAACACACCAAAAACTTAGCAAATTAATACTAAGAAAACCTTCCCATAAAGCAAGTTTGAAACATTGCAAGTTAAAAGCAAAAACAAGACGCTGCAGTTCTACGAGTTGAACTTCACGGGAGCTCCTAAAAACAAGCTCCGGACCTCACAGAAGCTCTTCGGACCTTGCAGGAGCTCTCCGGACCTTGCGTCGGACCTTGCCAACACTTGGCGGACCTAACAAAGAACTTGTCAGACCTTGCCACAGAAGAATGTTTTGTCAATATTCAAAACCTTGAATGTTAATGCTAACTTTTATCCTAATTGCCAATGTATTCAGCACACATAGGTCTCACATATACAAGGGCTGGGCATATGAAAACTCCTACACATTGCGAGGAATGCCCATGCCAAGTTTTACCCTAATTCAAAACCTTTTTGAGGTCCTTTTGGGTATAGCTAGAAAGAGGGTAGTTTGAACTCATATTCAAATTCAAACTGTTCGTATCCCATAAATTCAAAAGTTGGAGGCATATTCCTACTCAGAACATTTTTGTGAGCTCACACACCAATTTTCACTCCATTTGGAGTTGATCTTGACGTGAGCTAAGTGGGGCAAATTCAAACTTTATTTGAATTTCAAACTGAACATGTGCTGAAATTCATTCAAACCAAACCCAATTTGAATTCTAACCAATTCAAATGATTCAAGGGTAGATAATTCAAATCACCAGGGGCTTTGTGGGAACTACTGTTTAGAACAGTGAATAGGAGTTAATCTCAGAGGTTAAAAATGAAAATGGGACCCACATGTCAGCCACTGGGATGATCCAACCGACTGAGACTTTCAGTACTCGGGTCCCCGAGCTCCTCCCGAGAGAGCCACCGAGGGAGGCCACCGCGCCACCAGCAGCTTGCCCACGCGCGCGCCCAGGGTCGGTTCCGGACACCTTCTTAAGGCCCCCCCCCATCCTCGGCCGAAGCTCTCGCCATATTCTCCCCGCAAGAACACAGCGCCTGGAAACTTTCTTCCGCCGCTCAGAACGGATCGGAGAGCTCCGATCACAGGCTCCCCGTCCCCTCCAGAGCTACGGCAAGGTACTAGGAACCCTCCTCGTTCTTCCCCGTTGCTAGAACTCAGCTGAAACCTGTCGATCTCGGCTATACCGAGAGTTCAATTCGGTGACCTAAAACCGCCGCACTTCGGGCTCCTGTGGACAGCCCAACCAGGAGGTTGTCACGCCCGAGCTAAGGCGTCCCTGGAAGCGCTGGTGACCGGTGCTGCTCACCCCCAAGCCACAGCCCGAGTGTTTGCTCACCGGCGGCGAATTTCCAGTTTCCCCTTTCTGGGTACAGGCCGACCTTCGGGTGCGGTTCTGTCGAATCTATGCTCTAGGAAGGATTAGAGGGCCTCAATCCGCTCCCACACAAACTAGACAAGGTAGCGCACAAGTTGCCTTCACAACCTTTGGCCTGAGAACCTCTGTACCCGGCGTATTTCGATGTTTACCGACGGCGGAGCATGCGGAAAGCATCGGGCGCACGGTGAGGGACTACTTCGGACCTCTCCCAAGCTGCCTTGAGCCCATGCCGAGGTTCCTGAGGTATCACTGATGCTTTCCGGCCGTTTGCTCGGTCAGTTGGGGTGCTAGGGAAGTCGGCCGACACTGCCGAAGTCTTTCCGAAGCCGCCGCTCGTCGCCGACCATGTGCCGGTTGTTGTCATGACGAGCTGAGTCCGGAATCGTATTCTCCGAGTGAAAGTAGGAAGGGGCGGCCGGAATCATGAAGCTTGGAGCTCCACAGAGGCTGCCGGCGAGCTCTCCGGCGAGGTACCCCGGCGGCAGAGCGCGGGCGGCGGGAGGTAGACGAAAGGGGTGGACCCCAGCTGTCAGCGGCAGATATTTTAAATCGGGATCGGGCTGCGGCTGGGATCTGATGTGCTGGCACTAAAAAACCCTGTAGGGCTCAGTGTGCTGACGCCTCCTCGCCCAACACGTGTCCCCGTGGCCCACCGGCAGATTTAAACTTTTTCCCGATTTTCAGATTTCATTCAAACTTCAAATCCTCATAACTTTGACTAGGAAGCTCCAAATCGAGTGAACCAAATTTTGTTGGATTCAGCTCTTTGAGCACGTTCCAGAAAATCAAGTCACACCATGAAAATCCTTAATTCTCCATAATTAATTCCTCAAAGTTTAAACTGTTGTGGAATTTTAACTGGATAATCCCTTGGAGGAAAATTCTGAAATTTTGCTGGGATGTTCACCAAAATATACCTGAACAGCCATAAAAGTTTCAGGTCCATTTGAGCTCATTGGTCCACCTAATGGTGTGATTAGTGAAACTGTTCCAGAGAAAATAGAAAATGTTCAGAAACATTTTCAGAATTTTCTCTGAAATTGTTTAGCTCATATCTTTAGTTAGAAACTTTCAAATCAAGTGAGACCAACTCCATTAGAACTTTCTGAAAATCTAGTTTTCAGAAAGTCATGGCTTGTTCCATGAAAATTCATAGAATACCCTAAGAGTTCCAATTAAGGTCAAGGACATAATTAATTGTGGAGGGCTCAAATGAGCTTTGCTGCAACTAAAACTTGACCAAGTCTCTGTTTAGGTTGTAACCAAGCCACAGTAAAAGTTTCACTGTCATTGGGTCTGTCTAGTGAAACTTATAAACTTCACAAGTTTAAATTGCAATCAAATGCATTAAATTAATACATGTACTTCTTATATCATGTAGTCGCTAAGATCGAGGAGGAACCTGAAGTCCTAGACTTCGTTACTCCGGAGGAGCAGCTAGCCTACGACCAAGAACAGCAAGGCAAGCTCCGGTTTGCATTAACCTTTTTATAAATTTTTATTGTTTTGAGAACTTACTTGAGTACCATTATTCCTTGAAGTAAAGTCTTGTTTGGAAACCCAATTGCATAGCCAAGAAAACCATGGGTTGGGTTCAGGATTGCAAAACCCCGTTAGCTACTGCAAAGCTAAGTTAGGGTAGGATTCGGTACAAGTCAAGTAGTTGGAACTACTCGCGAGCATAGGCTAGAGGCACTCGACTCGGGTAGAGATAGCACATGATACACATGGCAACAAAAATGAGATCGAGCACAGAGTAAGGGCAGCAGGACTTTGGGGCCTGTGTGCTGTAGATCCGCTTGTGTCGATTGAGGACCGAGCCGTGTGCAGGCCTGTTGAACAAGCTAGAACAGTACCGAAGACCTACCGGCTATATGGGAAACGGGAAACTGATGTAACTTGGGTAGCTGGGTGTTGAGGCATAGCTGCTCGTTCAGAGGGTAGGTTGAGATCTCGAGGTGTAAATCTGCTGGCGGCACTGAGATGCGCGTGCAGAGACCTCTTGCTCGGGACGATTGGACCGGTTCAACATTTGGCTGATGGGTGAAAGGTGGTTGCGTACAACGTCCGTGATGGTTGCTGTAGGCAACATCGAGTACGGGCGTACATGAAAGGTTATTCGGGTAACCCTGCAGGTGTAAATCGATTATAATAGCCGTCCCTCGCGGTCAGTGAGTACTACTTGTTCACTGTACCATGACGTAGAAAGAATAGGCTAGTTGCATGTTAAAATGTTGCTGATTGAAAGATGGACTTCATTGCTAATGATTTGTTGTAGTTTAGAGCTAACTAAAGTTCTTTTCAACTTTGGGCAAAGTACATGAGAGAAATGCGTTTCTTGTTTGATTGCGGCTCTATCATGTGTCTTAGCGTAAGGTTACCCACAACCTGCTGCTAAAACTTGAAAGTAAGGTTCCACTAATTAGGCGAGTCCTTGCAAATGATTTTTACCTCATGTAACCTATCAACCCTCATGTAGAAGTTCCATGTTTAGGAGAGACGGGCAAGTCTTGCTGAGCCTTCGTTCTCACTGCTTGTGTTTGAAGCTTTTGCAGGGTTCTATGAGGAAGGGACTCCCGAAGAAGAGACGGAACCCCAGGAGGGTAACCCCGTCGAGTGGGAGTCGTGCACGCCGCTGTGTTAGTGTGAGTGCGTGCTAGCAAGGACACGTTCACGGGCTGAACGTGGACTTGATGCGTAATATACGCCCGTGAGTGTAGACTGGACCTATATTGATGTAAAAATGTTCATAAACCACTTTATGTAATAAAAGTTTTGCTTCCGCTTTGTACCTTTGATGTGTGTTATCCGGTGCTGTGCAACGCAGCACCCCTCAGCGTGATCCTGGCTCGGTAAGACCGTGGGGTCGTGTCAAAAAGTGAGAATACCCCATCGTGTGGTAAGCAATACGATAGTATGCAACTCTTGAACGTTCAATGTTCAAAGGGACATATGCAGCGCTCGCCATCGGCATGCCTCAACGGTTATGAGGCAGTAGGTGGTATCCGTTGGGTTGATAAAATTCCAAACCGTGACGACCCGTTCGCGCTCTACTCGGGTTCCTCGTCGTGTGGTGTGGAAGCAAGACCATGTACCTTGAGACATGGCTTGACTCAAGGACGATCCGTATGGCAATGATACGAACCGTATGTTTTTATTATGATATGGAACTGCCTCTGTAACATCCTCAAATTCATCTCCATGCATGCATACATTTTTCATATAGAGAAACATTATAAAGGAAATAGAAATGGAGAAAGAACCATAAAAATTGTGGGGAATTGGAAAAAGGTAGCTGGAATAAGCCAATTCCAATCTGCCGAAGTGCGCCATCAACAATTTCCCCGGCACCGCGGGACACGTAGCGCCCGCGGAGCTCACCCCTGCGGAGGGGGAGAGGTCCGGCACCATGGGACACGTGGCGCCGCAGAGCTCACCCCTGCGGAAGGGATGAGGTCGGGCCTTGCGGGACACATGTTGCCTTCGGAGCTCACCCTTGCTGAATGGATGAGGTCCCGCCCCACGGGACACGTGTCGCCTTCGGAGATCACCCCTGGGGAAGGGATGAGGTCCGGCCCCGCGGGACACGTGTCGCCTTTGGAGCTCACCCCTGCAGAAGCGATGAGGTCCGGTTCCACGGGACACGTGGCGCCCTCGGAGCTCGCCTCTGAGGAGAAGAGAGGTCCGACTCAACGGGACACGTGGCGCCCCCGGAGCTCACCTCTGAGGAGAGGGGAGGTCCGGCCCTGCTGGACACGTGTCGCCCTCGGATCTCGCCTCTGAGGAGAAGAGAGGTCCGGCAACACGGGACACGTGGCGCTCCTGGAGCTCGCCTCTGAGGAGAGGGGAGGTCCGGCCCCGCTGGACACGTGTCGCCCTCAGAGCTCGCCTCTGAGGGGAGGGGAGGTCCGGCACTGCTGGACACGTGTCGCCCTCGGAGCTCGCCTCTGAGGAGAGGGGAGGTCCGGCACTGCTGGACACGTGTCACCCCTCGGGGCTCGCCTCTGAGGAGAAGGGAGGCTCGACCCCGCTGGATGCATGGCGTCCTCGGAGCTCGCCTGTGCGGAGGGGGCGAGGCCTGGCTCTACTGGCTGCGTGGCAGGCCCAGAGCTCGCCTCTGAGGAGAGGGAAGGCCCGGCCCCCACCGGACACGTGGCACCTCCGGAGCTCAACACTGCATAAATGTGAGGTCCTTAGGCGGATTTTTCTCCTGTACACGGGAGTACCCGGTACTGAGGGTACCGACACAATATTCCCAAGGCTGCCACACCTAACTGAAAAGATAAGTTGTTAAGATTCAAAACAAATTGAGTTGGGCTCTTATTCAAGCTCCAATTGGAGTACAACTCCTCCTTTTCCCCTTATAAATAGAACCCAAAAACCCCCTTGGCCGTAACCCCTTTCTTATTTTCCCCCTCGCAAGTCGACGACTTGGAGGCCCTAGCCCCCAACTCGCCGAGTTGCACACACCCCTCGCCGGAGTTCAGTCACCGGTGAGCCCTCCAACAAGCCCCGTCACGGCTCGCTGTCTCTGGAAAAGAGCTGACGATCATAAGGGAAGTAAGGTAGGTCTTCGTTACCCATCTTACGACGTCGTCGCTGTTTCTACGCATCTGTTTTCTTCGTCCCCCTTCGAGCCAAAACTTTTACGTGTGGACAGACCGTGTTTTGATCAGTTTTTGACGGTGGAATTGATCTATATCTTGAGTCAAGATCGTCACCACGTCCACACTTGATCCCTACACCCTTGTTCATCATAAAACCCCTTGCAAGCCCATTAAAACATGCAATAACACGTACAAACTGGTTTAATAAAACAGCACCACAGGATTTGCATTCATCTACACCATTGCATCTTGAGTAGAGTTGTGCATGATGATTCATTGTTGTAAATTTTGTATGTGCGTGATCGTGAGTAGAAAGACAAGCTCAAGAGGCTATCTATGAAGAACTACAACACCAAGACTTCGAGATACTCGAACAACAAGAGCCAGGAGAGCAAGGCAAGTGCCCCTTGACCATATTGATCCCATGTTTTGAAACTGTTTTGTTTGCGAAAACTCGTATGCTTGGGTCAACTTGATGGGACACCCTTTTATAGGAGTTTACTAGTTTTGTTAACCATCCTTGTCGCCGGGAAAGTTGATGAGTCGGGTATGGTCATTTTTCCTTTTTGCTTCGCTTAATCTACGGGGTATGGGAAGCTGAATTAAAACATGGCTAGCTACTGCACTCATATGAATAATGATAATGAGAAATTGATGATGTTAATAAGCATGGAATCCGGGGTGATCTAGGCAAGCTTGATTCGTGGATGTTTCTAAATGAGATGATGGATTACTTGCCATAGTCCAAGGACCGGTTCATGCCAGTACATGCCAGGAAAACAGTGCCACCACAAGGCCAAATATGGGTGTGGCTTAGCTGACTTATTAGGTGTGTTACTAGCTTGTTATGGACCGTGGATGGTGCGGGGAATGGGAGTCGAGAGAGGACTGCCGTGGGAACTGCATGGCACAAGAGGGGGCCCATGGGTGGGAGAATGGCGATTCGAGCCTGCCGGTGAAACCTCAGTGAGTCGATATATCTAGTAGCCCCTTTGTAAAGGCTATTTTGTGATCTCCTGGCCATACACCAACGGTTGTGTACTGGTATAATGGAGGTTTTGCAGTCACCGACGGGTGACGAAATCACAAACTTGTGAGTAAAGTGGTGCCACCTCTGCAGAGTGTAATACTATAATGATAGCCGTGCTTACGGTCACAAACACCTAGCCAACTCACATGATTAGAGGGAAAACTTGGGATGGATGTTCGGTATGGTTATGGTATGGTCATTGGGATTGGTTTTGGGACTGTTTGAGTCATGAAAATGAGTTTGTTTTGGTTACATGAATATGAGATGGATATGAATATTTATGAGCATTAGATGAACTTGAGAAAGATTAATGGTTGGCTGAGACTTGATAAATGGTGAATCATGATGGAGGAAGGTTGCTGTTCTACTTGGTTATATTGGGATAAATATCACTTACAAA
This sequence comes from Neostapfia colusana, assembly GCA_030760725.1. Taxonomy (NCBI): domain Eukaryota; kingdom Viridiplantae; phylum Streptophyta; class Magnoliopsida; order Poales; family Poaceae; genus Neostapfia; species Neostapfia colusana. The sequence goes on along the minus strand of JASWHV010000013.1, from coordinate 33,383,668 downwards.
TAGTTGTTCTTTTTATCATGTTTGTGAAATAAAATTTGCTTGCTGCAATGAGCCTTTTTATTCCATACCTTGTTGTAAGCTACATGTCATACTTTTCCCGCACTTGCTGAGTACGACAAGTACTCAACCTTGCATTATCACATAAACATCAGCAACAGGAGAAGAGTACTTTGAAGACCATGAGGAGTACTAGGCGTGCGGACTACCGTCAACATGCCTGTGGAGTTGAAGATGGAGCCGCTGCTATTTAGTTATTTCCGCTGTCGTTTAAAGACTTCCGCTGCAAAAAAAGTTAGAGATTCATGAGTGAGACAATGATTCGATGTCATAAAGTACTTAAACCCTATTTATTCGTGGTTATATTCTGAATTCAGTTTGTGGATTACATGTGTATGTGTGATGAACATCCTGGGCACACATATGCATTAGCTCGGTTCCGTGTTTTTCGGGACCAGGTGTCACAGATTGGTATCAGAGCTACGTTGACCGTAGGACGCAAGCCTAGGTAGAATGGACACTCTAAAACACATAGGCACACCCCTCTAACCTGCTATTTTCGAAAATTTCTTGCTGCTGCACTTTTCTTATCAATTCAGCCACCGCAAAGTGCTATTTTCTGCCCCACTTTTCTCTTCCTTGGACAACAACACTTTCGCTTTCTTGCTTCATAGCTTCTGAAGTTTTGAAATATTTTCTTCCTTCTCCAAAGTTTCTCATGTCCTATTTATATATGCCGGTCATCCGGAGAACGAGTACTCATTCACCACCACGTGGGAGTGCACTTAACCCCATTGAGGTGTCCGATGGACCACCCCCGTCACATGGCGGGAACAGCACCAGTTCACATGATTAAGTTTAGGATTCCCATTGAATAAGCTGTAATAAGGACGCTTAGATCGTAGTAGCTTGAATGGGAGTGGTGTGTTGAACTTTTGTGATGATTGCTTGTGTTTGTGTGCTAGTGTGAGTTGTGGGACGCTTCTGCGAAAGTCCACATCCACACATAGTAGAGAGATGTGAGATACTTTGGCATGAGTTCACATCCTCATATAGGCTGAAATTAATAAAAGAATATATTTAGTTCATACCCCTTGATGCATATATTTGGGGGGGGTCAATCTAAACTTCTCTTTTCTATTCTACCCAATTATCTCTCACAGATGGTGAGGGAAAACGCCAGCCGCAAAAGGAGGAACGTTCGTGGCCACCCTAAACCACAATAGGATGGCAACGTTGAAGTTCCTGAAAAAGCCAACCATGGGGCTGATGCAAACAACCTTGAACGGTTGATGGCTATGCAGAACCAGCTCATGCAAACCATGATACAAACTTTGGGACAGCTGCAAGCCAACAACCTCAACAATCCTAACCCCGTTCCTGCACCACCACCACCACCGCTGCCACCACCGCCGGTTCACAACAGATTGGGAGAGTTCATGAGGACTCGACCGCCTACTTTTGCACAATCTAATGATCCCATGGAGGCTGATGATTGGTTGAAATCCATGGAAAAGAAGCTTGCTATTGTTCAGTGCAATGATTGGGAGAAAGTTCTCTTTGCATCACAATAACTTATGAGAGCAGCCGCTGACTGGTGGGACGCTCTTTGTAATGCTCATGACAACCAGGAGACTATCACTTGGGCTGAATTCAAGGAGGGTTTCGCTCTCATTATGTCTCTTCTGAAGTCATGATGCTTAAAAGGCAAGAGTTTGAAGGTCTCCGCCAAGGAAGGAAGAGTGTGAACGAGCACATCAACAAGTTCACACAGCTGTCAAGGTATACTCCCGAAGACGTCAACTCGGATCAATGGAAGCAATACTTGTTCATGAGAGGATTGAACAATGAGATCCAAGTTCAGCTGCTCTACAATGATTATGCAAACTTCCAGAAGCTTGTTTATAAAGCTATAATGGTTGAGAGCAAGATCCGTGAGATCGAGCCAGAAGGCAAGAGGAAGATGCCATACCAGCCACAAGGGAGCAATGTACGTACCCGTTTCATGCCCCCATCTGCACCACAGTATGGCTCGTCCGCTTCTACTTTCCGCCCTACAAATCGACCTCACCCTAATAATCAACCGCAGAAACGTCCTGTCAAGCAAGCACCTCGTGTGCCTTTGCCTCCTGCGCCCCGTCCCAACATAGGAACCTATGCTCAAAACCAGCCTCGCCCCAACGTTCCTGCTGTTTTGGGCAATAAAGCATGCTTTGCATGTGGAGAGGCGGGACACTTTGCAAGTCAATGCCCGAAGAAAGGTCTTGGACATCCGACCAACGCACCAAAACAGAACCCACGGCTGAGTGGAGGAGCTACGCAAGGTAACCGTGGGCAGCAGAACTATGCTCGTGGCAATGTGAACCATGTCTTTTCTGAGGAAGCACAACAAGCTGAGGACGTCGTGATTAGTATGTTCATTGCCAACTCCAACCCCGCCATTGTCTTATTTGATTCCGGAGCATCGCTTTCATTCATATCATCCAAGTATGTTGCCAAGTATAAACTTCCCATATAACACATGAAATACACTATGTTAGTTAATTCTCCCGGTGGAGAGATAATGACTAATATAGTATGTCCGAAAGTAAACCATAAAAAAAGAGGGGTAGACTTTCTTGCCAACCTTATTTTCCTGGATTCCCAAGGGATTGATATAATACTTGGAATGGATTGGTTAAGCAAGCACAACGGAGTAATTCAATGTGCTGAGAGGAGCGTGCAGTTGACAAATGAGCACGGTACTCGTATTGAGTTCGAGTCAGCCCAACCGGCAACCGAGAAGGCAGCATTGAACCAAGTCGAAGAAACAACATTGCAAAGCATCCCGGTTCAAGAATTTTCAGATGTGTTCCTGGAAGAACTTCCTGGTATGCCACCTGACCGGGACATTGAATTTGCCATTTATTTGGTACCTGGAACTGCCCCTATAGCAAAAAGGCCATATAGGATGCCCGTTAATGAACTAGTGGAACTTAAGAAGCAAATTCAGGAGCAGCTAGAAAAAGGTTTTTTCGCCCAAGCTCGTCACGTGGGGAGCCCCCGTGCTCTTCGTAGACAAGAAGGATGGGACCCAAAGGATGTGTGTGGATTATAGGTCTCTCAATGAGGTGACAATCGAGAACAAATACCCGCTGCCCCATATAGAGGACCTATTCGACCAAATGAAAGGTGCCCGAATTTTCTCCGAGATTGATCTTCGGTCGGGATACTTCCAGCTGAATATTAAGCCCTCCGACATACCCAAGACTGCATTTCGAACACAGTATGGTTCGTATGAATATACCGTTATGTCTTTTGGGTTAACGAATGCACCCGCATGTAAAAGCCCAAGAAAGTGAAGGGCAAAGAAATGTTCATCACCTCACAACACCACAGCTCTTGTGATGGATATCTCATGAAAACTTGTGAAGAGCAAGTAAACACCGTCAAAAGGGTTATTAAAGGGGAAAGCCCTAACTCCCGAAAAGTAGGATTTCTATACATAAGCATGAAAGATTTAGCTCACCCCTAGACCTTATATATTCTTGGGAAGACTCAGGCCAAATTTCATGCAAATCCAATACTTTTTGAGGCACTTTTGGAGGCATTTGAAAAAGGGGTGGAAATAAGCCACTTTCATCACTTGAATTCAAAAGTTGACATCATATTCAAACTCAGCACATTTTTCTGAGTTAGTCCACCAATTTTCATCCCCATTAGAATTCATCTTGTCAGGAGCTAAATTTGCAATAATTCAAAACTGAATTTGAATTTCAGTTCAAATGTGCAGCAAATTTAGCCAAACCAATTTCAAATTGGGGAAATCAAATTCAAACAATGACTTGGAGGTTAAGTCTCTCATTCAATTGTGAGTAGCTGGGATATTTTCAGTGAAAACAGAAATGAAAAATTGGAAAAGAAATTAGAGGGGGGAAGGGCCCACTGGTCAGAGACTGTGCTGAGAGGGAAACCAACTCGGTGGTCGTCGGTCAGCCGCCGGGGCTGTTGCCGCTTCACGGCCTTGCCAGCGCGCGTCTGGATCAGCTTGTGCCCCCCTCCCGATCACCACGTACATGGCACAAACAGATTTTGCTGCCTCCCTCGCCTGCGCCACTCTGCTCAGCTCCCGCACGCGCGAAAAACCGGCAGCGGCGACCGCACCTTTGAACCTCGGCGCGCACCGGTGCTGATCATCGATCACTCGTGGTCCCTGCAGCAAAAAGGAGCGCCAAGGTGTGCTCTAGCTGTTCCCGTGCTGCACCAGCGAGCTGCACTCGGTTGTGCACGGTGTAAGCCGTTGAAGTCGAGAAACCGGAAGGAACCGGCGGAGCTGTGCTTCGGCTCACCGTCGACAGCCCCATCCGGCCATCTTCGCCGTCCGTGTACTACACAAGAAAGGTGGGTGGGTGTAAAGGTCCCAAAAATATGAATAAAAAGAAATTTGAGTTTGCACAAGTGTGGGTGTCATGTGTATGAAAAAGGGGACTGGTTTAAACCTTTTACACATATGATAACACATGAGAGTGTCTTCTAAAACCAACTTAGGTTTACTTGCATGTTTGTACCCTAGGTGGATTAAGACCACAGAAGTGAAGTACTCAAGTGCAATGGAAGGGTTTAAAAATCAGATTTTGAACTAATTGATCAACTCAAATTTAAAATGAGGGAGGACACAATAGTAATTCAAACTGTGGTGTTAAAAATCTCATTTGCAGCAGCCAAATCGAAGACCAGAGTTCATATTTGAATTCCTTAGGTCCAAATTAGGGGGTAGGCAAAGTATCATAATTTTTTGAAGATGTTTGCTATCCATTTTCCAAATGGACTTAAATTTGCAATGAATTCAAATATACATTTGAATTTGGATGGAGTTTGTCCAATGATCCAAATGCAGCCCAGATTTTTAACTCCAAACTTTTGAATTGATCACTTGCCATGTTTTGGAGATCTTTTGAGGGGTAAAGGGGTACTGACTAGTGGGGCCACATGTCATAGGGCTAAGTTGACTTACCCCCTAAGTCTTGTGCTCTGGTTTTCACTCCACCGAGATGTGGGGGCCCCGCCGTCCCGATCACTCACGGGGACGGGACACCTCGCCCGGGAATCGCATTGGGTGGTGCCGTGCGATGCGGCACCCAACAGCACACATAATAAAGCATCATATTACATAAAACAAGAGGAAGCTTACAAAGTGTTGATTTTACAAATACTTCTCAAAATAAACTACAGCGGAAGTCTATTACAACTCACGTCTCATACCTATGCTAAGCAGCCAAGAAGGTGTCCAGCCCGCGGACCCTTCTCACTAGCAACACTGTCATAATAGCAGCGGCAGGGGTTACCCTGAATTCATCACTCGGAGAGCTCCGAGTCTCACCCAGTACCCGTACATCACAGCGTACAGTTATTACCTGCAAAACAACTTGTACAGTATCTGTGAGCACGAAGCTCAGCAAGACTGACCCATCACCCTAACCATGAAACTCTACATGATAGAAATAGAGGGCTGATTACAGAGGTTTGCACAAACGATGAATTTGAGCTAAAGGAGAGTCCTTACTTCAAGTTTTAGGCAACTTTTATAGCCCTCGCGCAACCTACATCGAGACTCCACAATCAAACAAGAAACGCTTCATCTCGATGTCACTTGCCCGAGGTGAAAGTAACTTTAGTGAGCTACCCTAGACTCATACTGACCTTGCGCCATCAACGTCGAGACTCCACAATCAAACAAGAAACGCTTTGCCTCGACGCTTCTAGCCCAAGGTGGAAATTAAATTTAGTGAAGTGTTGATCGTTCCTCATCTCCATTATGACGATTACCCACGAAGCATATTAAATATTTCCCAGTTTATTACTACGTCACGACTCAGTGTACAAGTATGCTCACTACCGCGAGCGACGGTGATTGCAATAAAAAACACCCGGCTGACACGACACGTATCCCCGTACTCGACGTTGCACACAGCAGCCGTCACTGACGCCGTACGTGGCCACCTTTCACACGACACCCAAATGTCGAACCGGTCCCACCGACTGGGATTAAGTCTCTCTACGGCAAACCCTCGTAGAGACGACTTCTCTATTCTTTCAGCATCGGCATCAGACGGTGAGGTATGCCTCGACCCCCAGGTTAACATGTTACATCGGTTTCCTGGGTCCCATATTGCCAGTATGCATCCGGTACACATCTCAAACTTGTCCAGCGGGGCCGCACACGAGAACGGGCCTTAATCGACTCAGACATAGACTAGGCTCATAGGACCACGTCCTTGACCTTCCATCCACTGCCCGGTCTTCATTCCCAACTATGAGGATCAATTCCCAACTCTTCCGATTGATCCCCCCCTTAATCCCATTTCACGAGTAGGAATCTGCCTACTCGAGTTATGCCTCTTTTAATCCACTTTTATTGAGAACAGCAGTTATAATTAATTGATAACATATCCAACATTAAACTCCAGGGTTTTCTAGGGCATGCATTTGGAGTTTCATACCATCTAGACGTAATGCAATAAATAAAATGCTAGACGTATGAAGTGTATACAAATAAAAACTTGTAAATTTGATGCAAACCGGGGCTTGCCTTTGTTTTGCAGGTGACTTATATATATGTGCAGTTAATGAAGACCATTTGGTGCTTGACCAACCTCTTTCCTCCTTCCTTGATTCCTACTCCGATGACTTCAACCCCTCCACGTAGATACTACACGTGATGAATATGCATATCGTTTAATTGTAAAAACTTTGCTACAAGTCCTAATAACAAATTTTCAAAAACTGGAACTCTGTTTAAGAATTTAAAATGACACTGGTGCTAGTGGTTTAGGTTTGGATCTAAACACATGATTAAATGCTAAGTGGTTTTCCCCCTCTTCCATATTGATCACCTAAAGAGGTTAAAAGCACAGGGGTGATCCAAGGCTCCAATGGAGCTGAGAATTTTCATGTGAGTTCCTTGTCACAAGAAAATCCTCTGGACCAAAAATTAGCACTTTTCATTGAGTGGTTTGTTCAGAATAATTTTCTAAGCAATTAAGCAAAGAAGAATAAATTCTGAGGTCACACCCATGTCGATGCAAAAATTAGTGAACTACAATTTCAATTATAGCTCATAGAGTTTGCATGAATTTTCCTAGCATTTTTGGAGCTAAGGAGTAGCTAGAACTGAATTTCCAAGTTTTTGGAAATTCTCTGAAATTGTTTCTGGATTCATTTGAATACAGAAACTTAAAATCAGAATTAACCTAACTAAATCAACTCCAAATGCGTTGAGAATTTTACAAGTGTTCACTAATACCCTAAAGACTACTCTGGCAAAATTTGAGGATTTTTGGATTAACCAAACTCCCTCTAAAATTCTTTTGCTAGAAAGCTTTAAAGAATTTTACAGAATTAAATAAAGGGTTTCATACAAATTGGGTTTCATATTTGGATAGTACTCTATCAGAGGAATCCAATGAAATTCGTTTCAAAATTTTTGGATTCTCCTACCCAAAGTTGTAGCTATTCAAAGTTTGAACTGAAAACTGAAATTCCCCAAAATGTTCAAATACTGGCTGTGGGTCTGTGGACAGGTGTGACGCGTCGGGGCAAGCCACACGGGGCTACTAAGTATTTCCCGCGCCTCCACACGTGATCCCCGCACCACAGCCGATCAGGTATTTGAAAAACCATCGCTGACGGGCGGGTCCCACCGGGTCGTCTTCTACCTCCGGCCCCCGCGCCCGCGCGCCGCCGGGCTCGCCGGAGTTCGACGGATTCCGGCCTCCTTGCCATCCCCCGAGCCCTCCCTCGCCGTTAGGGCCTTATTTCTCGTGCTGAACACGATGGAACCCTCTCCCCCGGCCGGCGATGGCTCTAACCTAGCTGGCCACGGCGCGGCGGCTCTGGACCGGTTCGGCAATGTCGCCCGGTCATCCTAGCCTGCCCAGACCTCGGTGGAATGGTGCTACAGCACCAGTGGACGTCAGGGAGGATCGTCCGGGTGGTGAAGCAGCCTGCAAATGGCCCTAACCTAGCTCTCATCGGGAGCCCGAACCGCCCCACCATAACCGCCATGGAAAAAAAGTGTGAAATACGTCGCGCACAATGGTTTTCAGGCATTGGTTGCAAAAGGGCAAAAGATCGCTGGCTAGCCCAGCTCGTGTGTGCAAGATTTGACGGCCTAAGAACGAGAGGGATGATCGAATTTGGTATTACCGTATCAGAAGGTCGGATGGTGCCCGACGGCGATCTTTTCCCAAATTCGAACCCGGTAGATCATCTCATGGCTTGAGCTTCGGGGACGAGCATCAGGGGCTCCCAGCGCATCTGAGGGCGCTCTAGCTCGGGCCTGAGAAGCTCTCGGTGGGGCTGTCCACGTGAGACCAGCTCGGTTTCCCGATGGTGAGCCTCGGTGCCCAGTGGAATTCGTCAAATTGTGATCAAACGATGCGGCAACGCCACGGAGTAGAGCGATGGGTCGCTAGAGCACACGCTGGCGCTCACTTCTTCCGTGGATCACTCGGGCAGTGGAGGGGGCGACGCGGTTTGCAACTGGCAGAACGAGAAACGGCGCCGGGAGGTTCCTGTTGTGCGCACGAGAGTGGGAACCGAGGACAACGCGCGAGCTGCGTGATAAGGAGGGGGGAAACCAGCTCGCCAGCACAGAGGTCGCAAGGGAGAGGTGGCGTCGGCCTTGCCCCGGTGTCGCACGGTGAGAAGGACCGAGGCGGTCTCGGTGGCGCGATGACTTCGCGAGGAGGAGAAAAACAGAGACCGTGCACCGCCTGAGCTGAAGATCTTTTGCACACTCATTTCCCCCAATGACATGTGGGCCCCGCAATTCAGTGCCTCTTTTCCTCAAAATATCTCCAAAGTTTGACAATTATCCAACCCAATTGTTTGAAAATTGGAAACTGAGCTCATTTGACAAGTTTGGAAAAATTCCATGCAAATTCAAATGTTCATTTGAATTCTTTGCACATTTGACTCCCTTTGGAAAAATGGGCAGCAAATCTTTTCAAAAATAAATGAAACTTTGCCTCCCCACTAATTTGGACCTAAGGAATCCAAATATGCCACTTGATTCTTGTGTTAGCTGCTGCAAACAATAGTTTGGACACAAACAGTTTTGAATTTCCATTGTGTCTTCCCCTCACTTGAAGTTTGAATCTACATTTAGGTTATCACTGATTTTTAAACCCTTCCATTGCACTTGAGCTCTTCATTTCTATGGTTTTAATCCACATTAGGTCCATCCATGCAATAGCCCTAAGTTTGTTTCGAAGAATCTCACCTATGTTATCATATGTGGGAAAAAGTTTCAACTAAGCCCCTTTTTCATATACATGACTCCAACATTTGGGGCAACTCATGTTTCTTTGTATTCACATTTTTGGGACCTTTACACGAGAGAGACTCGCCGTGTGACACCGCGGGGAAAACCGGAAGCCACCTCCTGCTGAGTTCCTTCACGCTGGCGAGCTCCTCGTGGAGGGTCTTTACTGTCAGCCATGCCTCATCTCGCCACAGCAACGAGAAAACCTCCGTTTCCCTCGCGCTCATACACCAGAACAGAGGAGCCGCCGCCATCTTTGATCGCTCGGGGGCTATTTTCCCTTCACGTGCAAACGCCCAGGCGGTAGCAAAACGACTCGGCAGTCTTCTCCACAGCCTCGTCGGGCCACAACCGAGAGCTTTTGGCCCTCCCAACCCCGGCATCACCAAGTTTTCGCGGCGGCCGAAAAGAACCGAGTGGAGTTGCTCTCGTGGAAAGCTCGGCAGAGAGCTTGTCACGGCTGAGCAAGCATGGTTTTGGAAGCGCCAAGACTCCACGCTGCTCGACCCCAAAGCTTGGACCAAGTGACTGATCATCGCCGGCGTATTTCGCAGTTTACTCTCGGCCAGTGCTAAACCACCCTCGGGTATGAAATCTTCAAATTCCCGACTTCTATTTGCTTAAAGCCCATCAAACTGCACTCACAGGAGCTAGACTTGACGGCGCCCAAGTTTACTTCTCAACCCTAGTTTGATCATGGTTGTAGCCGGCGTATTTTCCGTTTTTCCAACAGCGGCTATGGCGGGGAGGTTCGGGCTCACGACGAGAGCTAGGTTAGAGCCATCTCCGGGATGTTTCACCACCAGGATGATCTTCCTTAGCGTCCACTGGTGCTTTAGGGTCCTTCGATTGATGTGTTGGCGGTCTAGGTTGGTCGTGCGACGTCGCCGAAAGGTTACCGAGCCGCCGCTCCGTCGCCGGCTAGGTTAGAGCCACCACCGGTCGGGGGAGATGGCCCCATCGTGTTCAGCATGTGGAACTAGGCCCTAGCGGCGAGGGAGAGCACGGGAGCTGACCGGACGGTGAAGATCAGCGCAGCTCCGGCGAGCCCGGCGGCGCGCGGGCGCAGGAGCGCGAGGTAGAAGACGAGGTGGCCAGGCCCACGTGTCAGTCGCTCAGAGAAATCGGGTGGGATCTTCTGTTGCACGGAATCAGTTGTGACAGTGCCGGGAATAGCCCTATGGCCCCGTGTGGTGTATCCGAGGGGTTGACACTTGTGGGCCGGACACGCTGTCAGAGGTTTAAACTTTTTCCGGTTAATTTGAAATCCAGAATTTCCCCAAACTTTAGAACCTCATAACTTTTGCTAGGAAGCTCCAAATTTAGTGATTCAAATTGGGTTGGATTCAGGTTGGAAAACTGTATCCAAATATGCAACCCAATTTGTATGAAACTCATTATTTAATTCGGGGAAATTATTTAAACTTTTCAGCAAAAGAATTTTAGATGAAGTTTGGTTCATCCAAAAATCCTCAAATTTTGCCAGAACATCCTTTAGGATGTTAGTGCACTCCTGTAAAAGTTTCTGCTCCTTTGGAGTTGATTTGATTAGGGCAATTCAGATTTGAAAGTTGCTGTGTTCAATTAAATACAGAAACATTTTCAGGGAATTTCCAAAACTTGGAAATTCAGTCCTAGGAAATTCTTAGCTCCAGAAATCCTCGGAATATTCATAAATACTTCCTGAGCTATGTTTGAAAGTGTAGTCCACTGGAATTTGCATTAAAGTGCAAGTTTATTCAGAATTAATTTATTTTTGGCTAAATGCTTAGGGAATTATTCTGAATGATCTATTCATTGAAAAATTCCAAATATTGGTCCAGGTGACTTTCTTGTGACAAGGAACGCACAAGAAAATTTCCAGCTCCATTGGATCCCTGGATCAGTCATGCTCTGTTCAACTTCATTAGGTGATCACCACCCAAGTGATGAACCCCACTTATCACTTGAACATAATACTTTAACCCAAACCCAAACCACTAGAACCAGTGTTTTTTTTAATTCTTAAACAGAGTTCCAGTTTGAAACTTGTCTTTAGCACTTGTTAGCAAAAGCTTTACAATTAAACATATGTGCATATTCATTACGTGTAGCATCTACGTGAAGGATTTGACGTCATCGGAGTGGGGATCAAGGGAGGAGGAAAGCAATTGATCAAGCCTCAAGTGGTCTTCACTAACTGAACTTCATATATATAGAAACACCATGCAAAACAAAGGCAAGCCCCGGTTTGCATCAAAACTTACAAGTTTTTATTTGTAGTCACTTTATATGTCTAGCATTTTGTTTATTGTATTCAGTCTAGATGGTATGAAACTCCAAATGCATGACCCAGAAAACCCTAGAGTACAATGTAGAGTAGGTTATCAATTGATTATAACTGCTAATCTCAAATTAACAAAAGTGGATTAAAAGAAGCAAAACTCGAGTGGGCAGTTTCCTACTCGTGAAACGGGGTTAAGGGGGATCGATCGGAAGAGTTTGGATTTGATCCTCATAGTTGGGAATGGAGACCGGGCAGTGGATGGAAGGATCAAGGACGTGGTCCTGTGAACCTAGTCTATGTCTGAGTCGATTAAGGCCCGTTCTTGTGTGCAGCCCTGCCGGACAAGTTTGAGATGTGTACCGGATGCATACTGGCTATATGGGACCCAGGAAACCGATGTAACATGTTAACCTGGGTGTCGAGGCATACCTCACCGTCTGATGCAGATGCTGAAAGGATAGAGAAGTCGGCTCTACGAGGGTTTGCCGTAGCGAGACTTAATCCCAGTCGGTGGGACCGGTTCGACATTTGGGTGTCGTGTGAAAGGTTGCCACGTACGACGTCAGTTATGGTTGCTGTGTGCAACGTCGAATACGGGCATACGTGTCGTGTCAGCCGGGTGTTTTTGATTGCAATCACCGTCGCTCGCGGTAGTGAGCATACTTGTACACTGAGTCGTGGCGTAGTAATAAACTGGGAAACATTTAATATGCTTTGTGAGTAATCCTCGTAATGGAGATGAGGAATGATCAACACTTTCACTAAATTTATTTTCCACCTTGGGCTAGTGGCGTTGAGGCAAAGCGTTTCTTGTTTGATTGTGGAGTCTCAACGTTGATGGCGCAAGGTCTGTATGAGTCTAGGTTAGCTCACTAAAGTTACTTTCACCTCGGGCAAGTGACATCGAGATGAAGTGTTTCTTGTTTGATTGTGGAGTCTCGATGTGAATTGCGCGAGGACGATAAAAGTTGCTTAAAACTTGAAGTAAGGATTCTCCTTTTGCTCAAGTTCATCCTTTGTGCAAACTTATATATTCAGCCCTCTATTTTCAGCATGTAGAGTTTCATGACTAGGGTGACGGTTAAGTCTTGCTGAGCTTCGTGCTCACAGATACTGCATAAGTTGTTTTGCAGGTAATAACTGTACGCTGATATGTACGGGTGTCCGATGAGACTCGGAGCTCTCCGAGTGGTGAACTCATGGCAACCCCTGCCGCTGCTACTGTGATAGTGTTGCTAGCGAGAAGGGTCTGCGGGCATGACACCTTCTCTGTTGCTTAGCATAGGTATGAGACATGAGTTGTATTACTCTTCCGCCATAGAATATTTTGAGAAGTATTTGTAAAATTTACAGTTTGTAAGCTTCCACTTGATTTATGTAGTATGATGCTTTATTATGTGTGCTTTTGGGTGCCGCATCGCACGGCACCACCCAATGCGATTCCTGGGCGAGCAGCACGGCCCCGTGATCGGGATCAGGCCCTCACAGTGGGGATCCCTAGATGGTGTAGCCGCAAACCATTCGGCAAATAATCCATCAGGTAGCAAGAATTTTAGAATGTCCCGAACCCTAGTGCAACTGACCGAGTTCGGCAAACACCAAAAATTCGGCTTACACGCTGAATCAATGGTCAAGCTAGATCGCAAGTAGCTTCTACACCTCCTAGCGTCCCTCCTCGAGGAATAACTGAGCACAACCGTCCAGAAATGGCCGAGTTATAGCAGTTTCCATAGCCGCCGGTGCAAACACGGCTCGGGTCACCGTCGAGAGTGGGTTTGCAGGCATTTTTAGTTTCCGAGCCTGCTCACGTCGGGTTCCTCGTGACCCACTGGTGATCCCCGAGCAAACCGTGACTCTTTTCATGCCTCAGAGAGCGAGAACAACCTCGCTGGAGCCCTAACCTCTGCGGTTGATGTCGCACGGCCGTTTCCGGTCACCGCCGTCGAGCTCCGACCCCCGAGGCAAGTTCCACGTGGCGAGGTAGGGCTAGGCTGCCAGTTCTAGCGCTGGGGGCTGTCGGGAAGTCAGTTCCGGCGAACCTCGCCGCGGTGCACCGCCGCCGAACTCGCGGGCGTGCGCGAAGAGGAAGAAGGCGGGTGGTGGGGCCCACCCGCAGAGTTTAAACATTTCTGGGATTTTCCGGTTTTAGTTCAAACTTCAATTGCATATAACTTCTGCTAGGAAGCTCCAAATTCAGTGAACCAGATTTTGCTGAACCCAGCCTTTTGAGTACTTTTCAGCAACACAAGTTTCAGCTCATGAAACTTGATAATTTTCCAGAATTAATTCCCTAAAATTTAAAATGTTAGAAATTTTATCTGAAGAATTACTTTATGAAAAATTCTGAAATTTGGCTGGTAGGTTAATTGGAAAATCCTAGAGTCACAGTAAAATTCTCAGACCCATACAAGTTAATTTAGTCCCCCTAATGGTGTGATTAAGTGATCTTCCCTGAGAAAATACAAAAATATCCAGGAACATTTTAAGATTTTCTCAAATCTTGTTTAGGGCATAACTTCATCTAGAATTCTTAAAATGACATGAAACCAATACCATTAGAACCATCTTAAATTCCAGTTTCCATAAAGTAATGGTTGAAGCCATGAAAACCCCTGGAATTCCTTAGAGGTTCTAATATTGACCAAATATGCTTTTATTTTTACAAGGCTCAAATGAACTTTGTTTCAAATGAAACTTGGTCAAGACTCTGTTTAGGACCCTACCACACCACCATAAAAATTTCAGAACCAAAGGGGAGGGCTAGCTAGGGTTATTGTAATTATTTATTCAGTTTTACACATTGCATTTGAATTGACATATAGTATATCATTGACGTGTAGTCGCTGAAGGCGAGGAAACTCCGGAAGTGCTCGACTTCCTTCTTCTGGACGAAGCCCTAATCCCTTACCAGCAGCAACAAGGCAAGCCCTGGTCTGCATTAACCCATTTTTCAAAGTTTTGCTTTATTTACATACTTAGTATGAGGTATCTATATGTGCATTAGGTGTAGGATGGATGAGACCCCAAATGCATAACCAGATTTTCCTATAAGAGTGAGGGTAGTGTCTAAGTTCTCGAGTAGACAGGCTATGCTTAATGATTCATAGACCTTGGGTACATGTCGAGTAGTTGGAAGCTACTCATGAGTTAGGCTTTGGGACACACGGGATTGGTTCAAGTGATGTGAGATCACTTTAGTAATGAAAATGAGACTAGGCAGGGACTAGGGCGCAGCAAGAGGAAGTATTGTGTGTGCAGCCCTGCCCGTATCGATTGAGGACCGATCCATGTGCGACCCACGCTGATCAAGTTTGAACGTACCGAAGGCATATCGGATATATGGGCCCTGGTAAAGTGATGTAACCTAAACCTCCGGGCGTCGAGGCATAGCACACCGATTTATAGGTGCAGGTTGAGGGCAGCAAGGTGGAAATCTGCTAACGGGCATAGAGAGATGCTCCGTGTAGGGAACCTCCTGTCCGTTTCGTTGCGACCGGTTCGACGTTTGTGCTGTTGGGTGAAAGGTTGTCCCGTACGACATCGAGTGAGCGTGCTGTGCAGCTCCACTGGTGGGCGTACGTGACGTGCTCTTCGGGTATCCCTGCAGGTGTATATCGATTCGATTCACCATCCCTCGCGGTGAAGAGTACCACTTGGTCACTGAGTCATGACGTAGGTCAATATATGAAATGTGATGATTCAATATTGCTGTTATGATATAATTGTATTGCTACATTTGTGCCACCAAATATTGCTCACTAAATTTCATATTCATGAACTGTTAACTTGTGGCTAAAAGATGAACCGAGGATGAACTTGTAGGCGTGTCCATTTGCTGAAATTTACCTTCCCCTGTTTGTTGTACACTACATATACAGTTTCATGCCTAGGTGAGTCGGTTAAGTCTTGTTGAGCCATCGTGGTCACGGTTGCTGCTATAAGTGTTTTTCAGGTGAGGAGCATCCCACGGACTCGGAGTACGAGTCCACCAGCGAGGGTTACCCTCCATCGGGGACCACGGCTGAGTGGGATCCGTACACGCCACGCTAAGCTTAGGAGTGCAGCTAGTGTGGGTTGCCCTAGGGCTGGGCAACCGACTTTTGCTAGATAGACGGGCGTGACAACAACAACCAACAACAACCAAGCCTTTATCCCAAGCCTGTTGGGGTCGGCTAGACATGAAACCCAATATCAATGAAGTAAAACACAGGAAGAGATATGAGAACAAGGGGAAAAAAAGGAAAAAAAAAGAAAAAAAGAAAAAAAGAAAAAGGAAAAAGAGAAAAGAAATAAGAAAAAAGGGAAAAGAAAAAGAGAAAAGAAAAAAGAAAAAAACAAGACTACGATTCTGGCACATGAATTGCTACTTTCCATGCGGTCCTATCATGAGCTAAGTCTCTGGATACATTCCAATCTCTCAAATCTCGTTTTACCGCCTCCTCCCAGGTCAACCTTGGTCGTCCTCTACCCCTCCTAATATTTTCTCTACCTCTTAAAATCCCACTGTTAACCGGTGCTTCTGGAGGTCTCCGTTGGATATGTCCAAACCACCTAAGCCGATGTTGGACTAACTTCTCTTCAATCGGCGCCACCCCTACCATATCACGAATCGCCTCATTCCTTATTCGGTCTCTTCTCGTGTGTCCACACATCCACCGTAGCATGCGCATCTCTGCGACACTCATTTGTTGGACATGTTGCCGTTTAGTTGGCCAACATTCCGCTCCATAGAGCATCGCGGGTCTGATCACCGTCCTATAGAACTTCCCTTTTAGCTTTTGTGGGACTTTCCTATCACATAGGATTCCAGAGGCTTGTCGCCATTTCATCCACCCTACCTTGATCCTGTGGCAAACATCCTCATCAATATCGCCATTGCTTTGTAACATTGATCCTAAGTATCGGAAAGAGTCCCTTCTAGGTACTATTTGTCCTTGTAGACTAACATTTCCCTCTTCACGACCAACACCACTAAAGTCGCACCTCATATACTCGGTTTTGGTCCTACTAAGTCTAAACCCCTTGGACTCTAAGGTTTGTCTCCATAACTCTAATTTCTTATCAACACCATCTCTAGTTTCATCTACCAGCACTACATCATCAGCAAAGAGCATGCACCAAGGGATATCCCCTTGTATATCCTTCGACACCTCATCCATGACCAAGGAAAAGATGTATGGGCTCAAAGCTGATCCTTGATGTAATCCTACCGTGATAGGAAATGCATCAGTCTCACTATCACTTACGCGCACACTTGTCCTAACATTATTGTACATATCTTTGATAAGGGTAATGTACTTTGTTGGCACTTTATGTTTCTCTAGTGCCCACCACATGACTGACCTTGGTATCTTGTCGTACGCCTTCTCCAAGTCGACGAACACCATATGCAAGTCCTTCTTCTGCTCCCTATATCTCTCCATAAGCTGACGAAGCAAGAAAATCGCCTCCATTATAGACCTCCCAGGCATAAAACCAAACTGGTTTTTAGTGACATTGGTCACTTTCCTCAGGCGATGTTCAATCACTCTCTCCCAAAGCTTCATAGTATGACTCATAAGCTTAATACCTCGATAATTAGTACAACTTTGAATATCTCCTTTATTTTTGAAGAGAGGTACTAATATACTTTTCCTCCATTCTTCAGGCATCTTGTTTGACCGAAAAATGTGGTTGAATAGCTTTGTGAGCCATACTATTGCGACGTCCCCAAGACATCTCCACACCTCAATAGGGACATCGTCAGGGCCGAGGGCCTTTCCTCCTTTCATCCTTTTTAAGGCCTCCTTAACCTCAAACTCTTGTATCCTCCGCACGAACCGCCTGTTGGAGTCATCAAAGGAGTCATCCAACTCAACCATAGTGCTCTCATTCCCATAATTGAATAGCCCATTAAAGTAATCACGCCATCTATTCTTAATCTCTTCATCCTTCACTAGAATGCGGTCAGTCTCATCTTTGATGCATTTAACTTGATTGAGATCCCTCATCTTTCTCTCGCGGATTTTTGCTACCTTGTATATGTCTTTTTCACCTTCTTTTGTCACTAGTCTCTCATATAACTTATCATAGGTTTGTCCTCTTGCCTTACTCACAACCCGCCTTGCATTCTTCTTAGCCTCTTTGTACTTAAGCATGTTGCTTGCGTTTCTATCATTATGCCAACTCTTGTAACACTCCTTCTTCTCCTTAATGGCCTTTTGTACATCCTCGTTCCACCACCAAGTGTCTTTATCTATAAGTTTCTTTCCCTTTGTCACACCGAACACCTCACTAGCTACCTTCCTAATGCAAGTTGCCATCTTCATCCACATACTATCTGCATCTCCATTTTCTGCCCAGGGTCCTTCTGTGATCACCCTATTTTTAAAGGATTCTTGTGATTCTCCCTTCAACTTCCACCACTTTGTTCTTGTGATTTTGACACCTTTGTCCCGCAAAGAACATGTATGGAAGCGAAAGTCAGCTACCACAAGCTTATGTTGTGTCACAACACACTCCCCCGGGATCACCTTACAATCTAGACACTCCCGTCTATCCTTTCTCCTAGTGAGGACAAAGTCAATCTGGCTAGAGTGTTGGGCACTACTAAAGGTCACTAGGTGAGATTGCCTCTTCCTAAAGAGGGTGTTAGCTATCAACAGATCATAGGCTACGGCAAAGTCTAGGATGTCCTTACCCTCTTGATTTCTATCGCCGCATCCAAAACCTCCATGTACTCCTTCAAATCCTAGGTTAGTTGCACCCACATGACCATTGAGATCTCCCCCTATGAGGAGTTTCTCGGTTATTGGTACACTACTAACCATATCCTCCAAGTCCTCCCAAAATTGCCTCTTAGCACTCATGTTGAGTCCAACTTGTGGGGCATAAGCACTAATGACGTTCAAGACAATGTCCCCAATTACTATCTTGATTAAGATGATCCTATCCCCTCGTCTTCGAACATCCACTACTCCATCCTTAAGACTCTTATCTATTAGAACACCTACGCCATTCCTAGTCCCAGCCGAACCAGAATACCAAAGCTTGAAACCGGTATTCTCGACTTCTCTCGCCTTTTGACCCGCCCATCTAGTCTCTTGTACACAAAGGATATTTACTCGTCTCCTAATGGCAACATCTACTAACTCACGTAGCTTCCCCGTCAAGGATCCTACATTCCAACTACCCACCCGAAATCTATGTTCCTCGGCTAGCTTCCTTACGCTTTGCACCCGTCGAGTAAGATGCAAAGACCCTTGCTCACTTATCACTACATCCGGGCGATGATGTAGCGCGCCACTAAGGTGATGGCGATACGGCCCTTGCTCATTTAACACCATATCCGGGTTCCGATATGGCGCGCCACTAAGGCGGTGGCGACCCGGCCCTTGCCCACTTAACACCATACCCGGGTTCCGATATGGCGCGTCGCTAAGAGGGTTACGCCCCAACGAATTTCTATTGGGTTTCATTTCCATGAGAGTGGCTAAGTGTAGTTGTTGGCTCGCCAAGCCTATCACAACCCCCTCCTCCTTTACCCGGGCTTGGGACCGGCTATGTCATTACAACATAGGCGGAGTTTAGACGGGCGTGAGTTGTACAAATTTAGTTTCCGCTGTGTAATATAAACACTAGTTTGTAACTGGAGTATTGTACGACTTTGTACATTTAAGTTGGTTTTCTATGTAATACAATGTGTCCTTATGATGTGTGCTGTCGGGTGTCGCATCGTGCGGCACCACCCTTTGTGATCCTGGATGAGTGGATTCCGGTCGGTCACAGGCTGGTATCAGAGACGCATTGGGGATAGCACATTAATTAAGGACTGTATTACGGGAAAACTTAGGATTACGGTGAGGATTCGCTAGTTTGCCCAAGTAAGGACTATATTACCATAGTTACTTAAATTGGCAAGACTAACATATGTGTCATAATTCTGAATTTTAATTATGTAACAACGCACCTACGCTCAGGTAAAAATGGTAAAGAACGCCACCGAAAGCGGTTCAATTTCGGTTAGCTCCCCTGACTAGGAACGTGGTTCAGGGATAGGTCTCACAGCTTGGTGTGAGACATTAATATGAAACTCTTGGACTCTTCATGTTCCTGAGTTCATATGAAACGCTGATCCCTAGCGTGCATTAGGCAAGTAAGTGGAGACCCCATCGCGTGGTCAGTAACACGAAAGTGTGTTCGTCTGGAAATAGCCAAGAAGGACATATGCAGTGCTTGCCATTGGCGTGCCCTGCAGGGAAGTGGGTGGTATATGTTGGGGTAATAAAATTCCCAACCGCGATGATCTGTTCGCGCTCTGCTCGGGTTCCCCGTTGTGTGGTGTTAAAACACGATCACGTACCTTGAGACGTGGCTTAACCCAAGGACGGCAATATGGCAATGATACGGGCGTTTGTATTTACTTTCAAATATGGCCCTGCCTGAAATGGAAAATACCCTTTGAGTGCATCATTATTGTGTGGTCTTCTGCAGGTACTAACCACGTATGTATGCCGTGTAGTATATGTGTGCGAGAGCCCGTTTAGTGCCACAATTGAGACGTATATGCAGGTATAATCCGGTTAGGATTTTCTTTTTGTGAGGAACGTAGTACCGACATATCATAGGCATGTGCATGAAAGATAATGATAACAAGTTACTAAAATCACTAAGTTTCAACATTTAGGACCCTGGTTGGGTAGAAAAATTCAATAGCGGATCAGTGTAGCTCCAAGGGATTGAAAAATAGAATGCTCTGTTTTGGGCAGCAAGTTGGCTGAACTTTGACAGAGCATAACTCACAGATTATTTAGCCAATGGAGGTGTGGGATATAGTTATGGAAAGGTGTTTAAGTACTATACAACGTTTTTGTAGACCCCCAGAGCTGAATCAGAACTTAAGATGGCTTAAATTCCAGAAGAAAGTAAACTGTCCAGAACCAGGACAGATTTAAACTACTCTCTGGGCTGTTCTGTTTTGCAAGCATAACTCCCTGTAGGAAAATCTAAAATTATCATATGATATATTCTTGGAAAGGTTAGGAGATGTGTTACATCTTTGTAATTCAAAGTTTCTGAAATTTCAGCACAGAACTCAGTGGAAATTAGAGTTGAGAACAGCAACTTCCAATGGAGGGGCTGTTGAAATTCTCCCAGAAATTCTGTTGACTTTGAATTACCATAACTTTTTAACCAAAGCTGATATGAGGGCAAATAAATACTCGTTGGAAATATACTGAAGTTAACTGTAACTTTGGTATTCAGCTTGAGGGATAAAAATGCTCAGAAGCAGAACAAAATCTGGAATATGTAGCAACTGTTCATTCGGGCATAAGGATTACAGTTGAACTCAATTGCGAGATTGTTGTACCCTAGGGGGTTTAAGTACTTCCAATGGGGTAGAACATACTCATGAGTGGTTTTCTTCAACTAGTGAAAGATTTGAGTATATGTCTTACTCAAGTTTCTTTTGCTAGAGACCATGTTTGTGTCGTATTGAAGATAAAAGGGTAGTATACGTGATAACAAAACGATTTTAACGTCTCGTAGTGACCAAACCTAGTTGTGATGAACTTACAAAGAGGAAGTCCGTCAAGTTGGATTTAACTAGCTTGTATTTGGTCTGGTAATGGTGTAGCTTGTGCAAAGTTATTACATTATCTACATACGAGATGTATCGCATATTTTACTGTCATTATGTTTTACGCCTATATTATTGGACGGCATGAAATATGTTGCAGGACTGATGTTTATTGTCGTATGGTTGCAGATGGTTCGCACTTGGATCACGCATGAGATCGGTGGCTCTAGCCAGCAGGGGGGGTGATGACTCCCAGCCACCTGCCTACGACAGCACCCCGCAGCAACAACCACCATCGCCGCCTCCGCTTACGCTAGCGGATGTGATCGCGGCACTGGTGGGTGGTCATGAGGAGCAGACCAGCCTGCTCCGCATGATCGTGCAGAATACATCCCAGGCGGGGGGGGGGGGGGGGGGGGCATCAAGAGAGAGGGCCTCGTGAGGATCATGTTGTGACATACTCGGATTTCATGAGTACGCACCCTCTGGTGTTCACAGAAGCAGCAGAACCCCTGGAGGCCGACAACTGGCTGCGGACAATCGAGTCCAAGTTCGGGCTGCTCCAATGTACGGAGCGGCAGAAGACTCTGTTCACGGCACAGCAGCTTCACGGTGCCGCTGGTGCATGGTGGGCGAATTATGTCGCCTCACGTCCGGCTAGCAATGCTGTGGAGTGGGAAGAATTCCTGGAGGCGTTCCGCGCCTACCATATCCCTCCCGGGATAATGAAGCGGAAGTTCCAAGAGTTCTTGGAGCTGAAGCAGGGAGGGAGGAGTGCCCATGACTACTCCTGTGCCTTCAACCATCTGGCGCAATATGCGCGGATTACGTCTCCACCGAGGAGAAGAAGCGAGAGCACTTCGATCGGGGGTTACACCCCGAGATGAAGACGCATCTCATCCGATGCAATCGCGGCACGTTCAATGATCTAGTCAATGCCGCGATCATGCAAAAAGATGCTCAGCGGGAGTTGGCAGCTGAGCAGCGGAAGTGCAGTACGCCACCCAGCAGTGGAGGAGGAGCTCCCCAGAAATACCGCATGGTGTATCGGACACCATCCGGTCAGCAGTGGCATCCACCGGCACGACCACAGCAGTTCGGGGGTCGTTCTTTTCAGTCATCCCCGTTCCGATCACCGATGCCACCACCGCGACCGCAACAGCAGCAGAAGATGGTACCCCGGGCGTTCCCACCGCTACAACGCGCCCCTGGTTTCCGTCCGCCGATCAGTGGAGGACCGCCTCGCTACACTTGCTTTACGTGTGGCTAGGTGGGCCATTTCTCGAAGGACTGTCCCAAGGGGCAGCAGAGCAGCGGGCAAGCCAAGTTCCAAGGCGGTGCTCGAGGCCGACCTCCGGTCAAGAAGGTTGGTCAGTGAACTTGGGGCGTTCACAACCTCGACAATGAGGACGCCCCAGAAGGAGGCAATGTGTTGGCGGGTACGTTCACTCTCAACGATCAAGCAATCGTCATATTATTTGATTCGGGTGCAACCCATAGTTTCATAAGTGCATCCTATGTGGCTAAGCATCAAATGCAAGTCTTCCCAACCGATTGTTCATATATGATCTGCTCACCGGGAGGGAAGATTTCAGCAAATATGATGATTCCAAAAGCACCTCTGTGCTTAGGTGGGAAGATATATCCCACCACCTTGATAATCCAACTGTTCTAGCTTGTTCAACAGGTCTGCACATGGATCGGTCCTCAATCGACACGAGCGGAGCTATAGCACCCAGGCCCCAAAGTCCTGTTGCTCTTACTCTCCGCTCGGTCTCATTTTTCTTGCCATGTGTTTCATTTGCTATCTCTACCCGAGTCGAGTGCCTCTAGCCTATCCTCGCGAGTAGTTCCAACTACTCGACTTGTACCGAATCCTACACTACCTTAGCATTGCATTGGCTAACGAGGTTTTCAATCCTAATCCCAACCCATGGTTTTCTTGGCTATGCATTTGGGTTTCAATCAAGACTCTAATGCAAGAAGTAATGGTACTCAAGTAAGTTCTCAAAACAGTAAAAATTTGTAAAAGGGTTAATGCAAACCGGAGCTTGCCTTTCTGCTCTTGGTCGTAGGCTAGCTGCTCTTCCAGAGTGACAAAGTCTAAGACTTCGGGTTCCTCCTCAACCTTAGCGACTACATGAGGTAACAAGTATATGCATCAATTTAAATGCGTTTGAATTGAATTTAAACTTGTGAAGACTATAAGTCCTATTAGACAGACCTAATGAAACTGAAATTTTTACTTTGGTTTGGTTACAACCTAAACAAAGACTTGGCCTAGTTTTATTTGCAGCAACGCTCATTTGGGCTCTCCACAAATAATTATGTACTTGACCTTAATTGGAGCTATTAGGATGTTCTAAGGATTTTCATGGAGCAAGCCATAACTTTGTGAAAACTAGATTTTCAGAGGGTTCTAATGGAGTTGGTCTCACTTAATTTGATGGTTCCTAGCTAAAGATATGAGCTAAACAATTTCAGAGAAATTCTGAAAATGTTTCTGGACATTTTCTATTTTCTCTGGAACAGTTTTATTAATCACACCATTAGGTGGATAAAATGAGCTCAAATGTATCTGAAATTTTTATGGCTTATCAGGGATAGTTTGGTGAACTTCCCAGAAAAATTTCAGAATTTTCCTCCAAATGATTCTCCAGTTAAAATTCTAAACAATTTGAAATTTGAAGAATTAATTTTGTAGAATTAAGGATTTTCATGAAGTGAAACTTTATTTGCTGGAAAGTACTCAGAGAGCTGAATCAAACAAAATTTGGTTCACTCGATTTGAAGTTTCCTAGCCAATGTTATGAGGATTTGAAGTTTGAATGAAATCTAAAAATCAGGAAAGTTCAAATCACTGCACGTGGGACCCGGGGCTACGTGTAAGCTCCTTATCGGTTGACACACGTGGCTGCTGAGTTCTTTGCGCACAGCCACACCTGATCCAGGCCACAGCAGATCCCAGTTTTAAATCTTTCCGCCGCTGACAGCCAGGACCCACCGGCTTCTTCTTCCTCCGGCTGGTTTTCGCCCGCCCGCGCGCTCAGCTCGCCGGAGCAATCTGCTGCTCGCCGGTTCGCCGGTTCCGGCCACCGTACGGGATAAAACTCGCCGCCAGGGCGTATGCGACATCGAGGAACACGATGGTGAGGTGTTCTGGGGCTGCCGATGATCGGAAGATGGCCGGCGACGTGTGGCGGCATCGGTTTAAGTTCGGCAGCATTGGCCGGGATCCCTAGCCTGCCAACACCTTGATCGACTAGCTCTACAGAACCAGTGGGTGATCGCAAACCTCGGCAAGGCAATGGATTAGCTCAGAAACTACGGCAACTAGCTTGGCATCGTGCGCCCGATAGGTTCCGTGAATAACACGCTCGGTAAAGCTCGGAATACATTGCTCCGAGGTGTTTTCATGCGACGGATCCTAAAGCAAAGATGATCGCCGGCTAGCCCAGTGCCTATGTGCAGAATTTGACGATCTATGGAGGATCAGAGAGGAAGAATTTGAGGAAACCATACCGGCCGCTCAGTAGAAATCGCCAGAGTGAAAAACTTGAAATTCACCGCCGATGCTTCACGGCATGGCTTGAGACTTGGTTGAGAGCAGCACCAACACAGCTCGCTCCCGTGGCCTGGATCGCTTGACCGTGAGAACCCCTGTGGAGGGCTGTCCAGGATCACCCGATCGTTGGCTGAAGCTTGGTCGCTGCTGTGGCGGTCGTTCTCAGGCAAGGAAGGCCGGAACTCGCTTGTTTCCGGGTCGGGGAGGTGTGTGCGGAGCTCATGTGTAAAAGCCCAAGAAAAGGGACTTGCAAAAACTTTTCTTCACCTCACAACACCACAGTTTTTGTTGTGGATATCTTAGGAAATATTGTGAAGAGCAAGTAACCTCCATCAAAAGAGTGATTAGAGGGGAAAGTCTACACTTTCACAATGTGGGATTTCTACACATGAACATGAGAGGTTGACCTCACCCCTAGGACTTAAAAAGTCTTGGGAAGGTTCAGGCCAAGATTCATGCAAATCCAACACTTTTTGAGGCACTTTTGGAGGTATTTGAAAAAAGAGGCCAATTTGAATGTAAATTCAAATTGCAGCAACTTTCATCCCTCAAATTCAAAAGTTAGCTTCATATTCAAACTCAGCACATTTTTCTGAGTTAGCCCCCAATTTTCATCATCATTGGAGTTCATTTTGTCAAGAGCTAAATTTGCAAGAATTCAAAACTGAATTTGAATTTCAGTTCAAATGGGAAGCAAATTCAGCCAAACAAAGTTTGAATTTGAGAACTCAAATTCAAACTAAGACTTGTTGACCAAGTCTCACATTCAATTGTGAGTAGCTGAGGATATTTTGGCACAACAGAATTGAGAAAAATGGAAAAAAAGAATTAGAGGGGAGGTCCCACCTGTCAGCAGTCTTAACAGAGAAGTCTTTCCACTGATGTTTCCCTCTCTCGGCCGAGACAGCGCGCCAGCGCACGGGAGCGTCAGCGCCGGACCCCCTCGCGCTGCCACCTCCAGGTCTTCTGCCCGAGCTGGCGAGCTGCTCCCGGACCGATTCACCCCGAAGCCGTCGGTCGCCCACAGCACGAAACCACCGAGGCTCGAGTCCTGTACGCACGAACAGAGAACACTACGCTCGCCGCCGGTTTCGTTCGATCAAGAATCTGGAAAACCACCGCGAGCAGTGCCTCTCCTAGCCACAAAACCGCACCAGCTACTCGTCCTCTACCTCCTCAGCCCGAAGACAGTTGAGTTTAGCCCTCCCCAACCCTAGCTCCACGGTTCCGAGCAACAACCGAGAAACCGCCACAGCTCGGCTCACGGTGACAGCCCAACAGAGGGCTTTCACGGCTGAGCAAGAACGGTCTCGGACGCGTCAGGGACCGGTAGTGCTCGTGTCTGAAGCTGAGGCCGTGACCTGGACCACAGAGCTCGAATTTCAAGAAAGTTCCCCGATGGGCACGAACGGACCTTCCGACACGGTAACGTCGAATTCACCCGCCACCCTTGTTCTTAGGTCACGAAATCTTGCACACAGGACCGCCACTCATCGATGCTCGTTAGCCCCTCACGGCCCTGGCTTGAAACCGCACGTAGGCCGGGTATTTCTAGGTTTTTGTACGGCAATTAAGGCAGTGAGGCTCGGGCTCACGATGAGGTCTAGGATAGAGCCATCTCCAGGCGGTTTCACCACTAGGACGAGCTTCCTTAGCACCCACTGGTGCTAAAGCGCCGATCCACAGGTGTTTTGGCGGGCTAAGCTGGCCGGGCGACGTGACCGAAGGGTTGCCAAGCCGCTGCACCGTCACCGGCTAGGTTAGAGCCACCGCAGGTCGGGGGAGAGGGTGCCAGCATGTTCAGCAGGTGGAACTAGGCCCTGGCGGCGAGGGAGAGCGTGAGAGTCGGCCGGACGGCAAGTAGCAGCGCGGCTCCGGCGAGCCCGGCAGCGCGCGGGCGCGGGAACGCGAGGAAGAAGACGACCCGTGGCCCCACGTGTCAGCGACGGGAAGTTTAAAATACAGATCTGCTGCGGCCCCGGGATTAAGTGTGACTGTGCGGGAAGGGGTCTGTAGCCCCGTGTGGCTCAGCTCCAGCAGTGACATGTGTGTGTCGGGCCCACGATCAGAGTTTAAATTTTTCCCCGGTTTATTTAGAATTTCAGATTTAGTTCAAACTTTAGAACGCCGTAACTTTTGCTAGGAAGCTCCAAATTTAGTGATTCAAATTGGGTTGGATTCATCTTGTACGAAACCTATTATTTAATTCTGGAAAATTCTTTAAAGCTTTTCAGCAAAAGAATTTTAGAGGGGGTTTGGTTCATCCAAAAATCCCCAAATTTTGCCAGAATGCTCTATAGGATGTTAGTGAACCCCTGTAAATGTTTCAGACCATTTGGAGTTTATTTGATCAGAGCAATTCAAATTTGAAGGTGCTGTGTTCATTTGAATACAGAAACATTTTCAGAGAGTTTCCAAAACTTGGAAATTCAGTTCTGGGCAAATCTTAGCTCCAAAAATGCTAGGAAAATTCATGCACACTCTATGAGCTATAATCGAAATTGTAGTTCACTAAGTTGGGCATGAACAGGGGTGTTACCTCAGAATTAATTCTTCTTTGCTTATTTTCTAAAAGAATTATTCTGAACAAACCGCTCAATGAAAAGTGCTAAATTTTGATCCAGAGAGTTGTCTTGTAACAAGGAACTCAAACAAAAATTCTCAGCTCCATTGGAGCTCTGGATCACCCCTGTCCTGTTTAATCACTTGAGGGATTAATGTGGAAGAGGGGGAAAACACTTAGCACTTAATCGTGTGCTTAGATCCAGACCCAGCCCACTAGCCCCAGCTTCCTTTTAAATTCTTAAACAGGGTTCCAGTTGTCAAAACTTTTTATTAGAACATGTAGCAGAAGCATTACAATAAACTCATGTGCATATTCATTAACATGTAGTATTTCATTAACGTGTAGTCGCTGAAGGCGAGGAAGCTCCAGAGGTACTCGACTTCCTGCTTCTAGAAGAAGAACTAACCCCTGACCAGCAGCAACAAGGCAAGCCCCAGTTTGCATTAAGCCTTTTATAAAGTTTTATTTTGTTTACATACGTAGTATGTCCATTAGGTGTAGGATGGATGAAAACCCCACTTGCATGACCAGAAATTTTCCAAAAGAGTGAGGGTAGTGTCTAAGACCTCGAGTAGACAGGCTATGCTTAATGTTTCATAGGACTTCGGTACAAGTCGAGTAGTTGGAATCTACTCGTGAGTTTAGGCTTGGGACACACGGGTTCAGTTGAGTGATGTGAGATCACTTTAGTAATGAAAATGAGACTAGGCAGGGGCTAGTGCGCAGCAAGAGGAAATCTTGTGTGCGCAGCCCTGTCCGTGTCGATTGAGGACCGATCCGTGTGCGGCCCTGCTGAACAAGTATTGAACGTACCGAAGGCATATCGGATATATGGGCCCCGATAAACCGATGTAGCCTAGACCTCCGGGTGTCGAGGCATAACGCACCGATTTATAGATGTAGGCTGAGGGCAGCAAGGTGGAAATCTACCAACGGGCATAGAGAGATGCTTCGTGTGGAGAACCTCCTGCTCGTTTCGGTGTGACCGGTTCGACGTTTGGGCTGTTGTGTAAAAGGTTGTCCCGTACGACATCGAGTGAGTGTGCTGTGCAGCCCCACGGGTGGGCGTACATGACGTGCTCTTTTGGTTTCCCTGCAGGTGTATATCGAGTCGATTCGCCGTCCCTCGTGGTGACGAGCACCTCTTGTTCACTGCGTCGTAACGTAGTTAATGTATGAAATGTTATGCTTCAGTATTGCTGTCATGATATAATTGTATTGCTACATGTGTGCCACCAAATATTGCTTACTAAATTTCAGATTTCCGAACTGTTAACCTGTGGCTAAAAGATGAACTAAGGATGAACTTGTAGGCGTGTCCATTGATGCACTGTTACTATCCTATGTCCATTGTACCCCTCATGTAGTGTTCCATGCGTAGGTGAGTCGGTTAAGTTGTTGAGCCATCGTGCTCACGGTTGCTGCTTAAGTGTTTTTCAGGTGAGGAGCCACCCACGAACTCGGAGTACGAGTCCACCGGTGAGGGTTACCCTCCATCGGGGACCACGGCTGAGTGGGAGCCGTACACGCCGCGCTGAGCAGAAGAGTGCCCTAGGGCTGGGCAGCCGACTTCTGCTATATAGACGGGCATGAGTTGTATAGTGTAGACTTCCGCTGTGTAACATAAATAGTAGTTTGTAACTGAGTAGTGTACTACTTTGTACAGTTCAGTTGTTTTCCCATGTAATATAGTGTGTCCTTATGATGTGTGCTGTCGGGTGTCGCATCACGCGGCACCACCCTATGTGATCCTTGATCAGCGGATTCCGGTCCGCCACAGCCTGGTATCAGAGCTGCATTGGGGATAGCACGGTACTTAAGGACTGTATTACGGGAAAACTTAGGTACGGTGAGGATTCGGTAGTTGCCTAAGTAAGGACTATACTAGCATAGTTACTTAAAGTGGCAAGACTAACCTATTTGTTATAATTCTGAATTTTCATTATGTAACGACGCACCTACGCTTTGGTAAGAATGGTAAGGAACGCCACCGAAATCGGTTCAATTTCGGTTAGCTCCCCTGACGAGGAACGTGGTTCAGGGCTAGGTCTCACAACTTGGTGTGAGACGTCAATATAAAACTCTTGGACTCTTCAGGTTCCTGAGTTCATATGAAAGGATGATCCCTAGCGTGCATTAGGCAAGTAAGTGGAGACCCCATCGCGTGGTCAGTAACTCGAGATTGTGTTCGTCTGGAAATAGCCTAGGAGGACATACGCAGCGCTTGCCATCGGCGTGCCCTGCCGGGCAGTAAGTGGTATCTGTTGGGTTGATAACATTACCAACCGTGGCGACCCGTTCATGACATACTCGGGTTCCCCGTCGTGTGGTGTTGAAACACGATCACGTACCTTGAGACGTGACCTAACTAGAGGACGGCCGTATGGCAATGATATGGGCGTTTGTATTTACTTTTAAATATGAATCCTGCCTGAAATGAAAACAACCATTGAGTGCACCATTATTGTGTGGTCTTCTGCAGGTACTAACCACGTATGTATCCGTGTAGTGAACGTGTGCAAGAGACCGTTTAGTGCCACACTTGAGACGTATATGCCGGTATAATCCGGTTAGGATTTTCTTTTGTGAGGAATGTAGTACCGAGATATCATAGGCATATGCATGAAAAATCATGATAACAAGGAATTAAAATCACTAGGTTCAACATTTAGGACCCTGGTTGGGTAGAAAAATTGGAGGGTGATGAGGGCAGTTCCAAAAGACTGAAAAAACAGAGTGCTCAGTTTTGGACAGCAAGTTTGCTGATCTTCAACAGGGCATAAATCACAGGTCTTTTAGCCCCGGGAGGTGTGGTATATAGTTCTGGAAAGGTATGTGAGTACTCTACAACTTTGTTGTAGACTTCCAGAGCTGACACACACCTTAAGATGGCTTAAATCCCAGAGAAATGTAAACTGTCCAGAACCAGGACAGAGTTAAACACTCTCTGGACTGTTCTGTTTTCAAACATAACTCCCAGTAGAAAAATCTAAAATTTTCATATGATATATAATTAGAAAGGGTAGAAGATGTGTTACATCTTTGCAATTCAAAGTTTCTGTATTTTCAGTACGGAATTCAGTGGAAACTAAGGTTGAAAACAGCAACTTCCATGGGAGGTGCTGTTAAAATTCTTCCAGAAATTCTGCTGATTTTGAATGACCATAACTTTTTAACCAGAGCTGATCTGAGGGCAAGTAAAACTCGTTGGAAAGATACTGAAGTTAACTTTAACTTTGGTATTCAGCTTGAGTCATGAAAATGCCCAGAACCAGATCAAAATCTTGGATATGTAGAAACTAGTCATTCTAACAGAGGAATGACAGTTGAACTCATGTGAGAGATTGTGTACCCTAGAGTGGGTTGGAGTACTCCCAATGGGGTAGAACGTGCTCATGAGAGGTTATCTTCGACTAGTGAAAGATTTGAGTATAGACCTCACTCAAGTTTCTTTTACTAGAGACCAATGTTCGTGTCGTATTGAAGATAAAAAGGTGGTTTGCGTGATGACAAAGCGATAGTAATATCTCGTACTGACCAAACCTAGTGGTGGTGAGCTTCCAAAGAGGAGGTTCATCAAGTTGGATTAAACTAGCTTGTATTTGGTCTGGTAATGGTGTAGCTTGTGCAAAGTTATTACATTATCTACGTACAAGATGTATCGCATGTTTGATTGTCATTATGTTTTTACGCCTATTTTATTGGACTGCATGCAATATGTTGCGGGACTGATGTTAATTGTCGTATGGTTGCAGATGGTTCGCAATAGGGCCACGCACGAGGTTGGTGGCTCTAGCCAGCAGGGAGGCGATGACTCCCAGCCACCTGCCTACGACAGCACCCCGCAGCAGCAGCCACCACCGCCGCCTCCGCTTACTCTAGCGGATGTGATAGCGGCACTGGTGGGAGGTCGTGAGGAGCAGACCGACCTGCTCCGCGCGATCATGCAGAATACGTCCCATGCGGGGGGACGTCAAGAGAGGGGGGCCCATGAGCCCCGTCAGGTGTCGTACTCAGATTTCATGAGTACGCACCCACCAGTGTTCACAGAAGCCGAAGAACCACTGGAGGCCGACAACTGGCTGCGGACAATTGAGTCCAAGTTCAGGCTGCTCCAGTGCACGGAGCGGCAAAAGACTTTGTTCGCAGCGCAGAAGCTTCACGGTGCCGCTGGTGCGTGGTGGGCGAACTATGTCGCCTCACGTCCGGCTGGCCATGCCGTGGAGTGGGAAGAGTTCCGGGAGGCGTTCCACGCCTATCACATCCCTCCCGGGATAATGAAGAGGAAGTTCAAAATTCTTGGAGCTGAAGCAGGGCGGGAGGAGTGCACATGACTACTCTCGTGCCTTACACCATCTGGCGCAATACGCGTCAGATTACATCTCCACTGAAGAGAAGAAGCGGGAACATTTCTATCGGGGGTTACACCCCGAAATGAAGAAACATCTCGTTCAGTGGAATCGCGGCACCTTCAACGACCTAGTCAATGCCGCGATCATGCAAGAGCACGCTCAGTGGGAGTTGGCAGCGGAGCAGCGGAAGCGCAGCGCTCCACCCAGCGGTGGGAGTGGCGCTCCCCTGAAGTACCGCATGGTGTATCGGACACCATCCGGGCAGCAGTGGCACCCACCGGCGCGACCTCAACGGTTCGGGGGACGATCCTTTCAGTCACCTTCATTCAGACCACCGATGCCACCACCGAGACAGCAGCAACAGAAGCAGCAGACGGCACCTCGGGCATTTCCACCGCCACAACGCGCCCCGGGTTTCCGTCCACCGATCAGCGGGGGACCGCCCCGTTTCACTTGCTTCACGTGTGGCCAGGCGGGCCACTTCGCGAAGGACTGTCCCCAGGGGCAGCAGAGCAGCGGGCAAGCCCAGTTCCAGGGCGGTGCTCGAGGCCGGCGTCCGGTGAAAAAGGTTGGTCAGCGGATTGGGGGTGTTCACCACCTCGACAATGAGGACGCCCTGGAGGGCGACAACGTGCTGGCGGGTACGTTTACTCTCAAAAATCAAGCCATCATCATACTTTTTTATTCTGGTGCAACCCACAACTTCATAAGTGCATCATATGTGGTTAAGCATCAGCTGGAAGCCTTTCCAACCGAGTGTTCTTATATGATCTGCTCACCGGGAGGAAAGATTTCAGAAACGATGATGGTTCCGAAAGCACCACTGTGCTTAGGTGGGAAGATATATCTCACCACTATGATTATTCTTGAGGGGCAGAAGATTTATGCAATCTTAGGAATGTCATGGCTAAGCTACCATGGCGCTGTCCTGGAAACTTTAACACGGATGGTTCACCTCAAATCTCCACTACACCGTCCGCACTCCCTCTTACTAGATAATCCAGTCCGGCAGGTTTCAGCGATCAATAATACTGAAGCTCTCAAGTTAGAGGACATCCCCGTAGTCCGGGAGAACCCCGACGTGTTCCCGGATGTTCTTCCGGGCATGCCACCTGAGCGGGATGTGAAGTTCAAGACTGAACTTGCACCCGGGACTACGCCCATATAACGGAGACCATACAAGATGGCTCCAAACGAGCTGGCTGAATCAAAAGAACAGCTCAATGATCTGTTGAGCAAAGGTTTCATTAGGCCGAGTTCCTCACCTTGGGGATGCTCGGCGCTATTTGTGAAGAAGAAGGATGAAACCTTGAGGCTGTGTGTGGACTACCGGCCGCTCAACGCCGTCACCATCAAGAATAAGTACCCACTGCCCCGCATCGACATATTGTTTGATAAACTTGTGGGTGCAAGTGTGTTCTCCAAGATGGACCTTCGCTCTGGATATCATCAGATAATGATCCGGGCGAAGGATATCCCGAAGACGGCTTTCTCGACGAGATACGGATTATATGAATATCTCGTCATGTCCTTTGGTCTCACAAACGCTCCAGCCCTTTTCATATATCTCATGAACTCGGTGTTCATGCCGGAGCTGGACAAGTTCATGGTAGTGTTCATCGATGATATCTTGGTTTTCTCCAAGACAGAAGCCGAACATGCCGAACACTTGAGGATCGTGCTTCAACGATTGCGAGACCACAAGCTCTATGCTATGTTCAGAAAATGCGAGTTTTGGATCAGCCAAGTGCCATTCTTGGGACATATCATCTCAGCTGAATGCATTGCGGTTGACCCAAGCAAAATTGAGCAAGTGCTGAAATGGAAAGCTCCCACTTCAGTCCATGAAGTCAGAAGCTTCCTCGGGTTAGCGGGATACTATCGGAGATTCATTCCAAGCTTCTACAAGCTCGTTAAACCGATGAGAGAATTGCTGAAGAAGGGAACGAAATATGTTTGGAACACGGCGTGTGAAGGAGCATTCTGAGCATTGGTGAAGCATCTCACAACAGCCCCGGTCTTAGCTCAGCCGGATACAACAAAGCCCTTCGACGTGTATTGTGACGCGTCCGGTATTGGGCTCGGCTGCGTGTTGATGCAGGAAGGACGTGTGGTCGTCTATGGCTCACGCCAACTTCGGAACCATGAGCAGCACTATCCGACTCATGATCTTGAGCTTGCGTCAGTGGTTTTGGCGCTAAAAATGTGGAGGCACTATCTCCTGGGGAATCTGGTGCATCTCTACACCGACCACAAGAGCTTGAAATACATTTTCACCTAGAAGGAGCTGAACTTGAGGCAAAGGAGGTGGTTAGAACTGATCAAAGACTATGACATAGAGATCCATTACCACCCCGGCAAGGCAAATGTGGTTGCCGATGCGCTGAGTCAGAAATCACTTGTCATACCCGGTTTTTCCGAAGAACAACCAAGTGAGTATCACATGTATGCCAGGATCATTTTCTCATACATGTGATGACAAATAGTGGAGCATCATTTATTACAAGCCAGGTGTCGAATATAAATAAGTGTTACATAGCAAATGTCTCGATGGACAATAATAAGTTCATCACAAGTAAATAAACTAGCAGCGGAATAATTATTCTTATGGGCTCCGTCACAGGCGTTGCCCGGGGTCTCCATGAACCTAGAAACCTTCTTCGGGTCCAAAGTCTTGGTCATTATACACCACCTCATTATCTTGACCTGAGCAGCAATATAAACCAACAAAATATGCAAGGTTGAGTACCGATGGTACTCAGCAAGTGTGGGAAAATTATATCATGCATGGCTAGAACAAGGAGAGGTTGATCCCATGGTTAAAGCACTACGCAATTAATACCTATCACCTTAGCTTATTAAGCACCTACATTACTACACAGGTGAAATGGTCCCAATTTCCCATCCCATCATCAAAATCCAATAACCATAACATCATTTCCAATGTTAAGCTCCCCATTTAACATCCACAACTTCCAAAACCATCAATCCTCTAATCATGAATAAGTCCAAGCCGCTCTTAACCGTGAGCACGGCTGTCATGACAGTTTTGACTCTGCAGAGTTTGTACCACTGTACCCACATGTAGTGATTTCATCCCCCGTTGCCGGGTGGACTAAAAGAATCTCCATTATGCTAGTGGCTACGAACCACATTCACACTTCCCAGGTGTGTAGCCAGGAGATCACTACGAAGCCTTTAAAAAGGGATTCCCGACGAGCGTGGGCCCACTGAGGTTTCACCCCTAACAGCATACAAGAGGCTCCAACCCCGCTGCAGTGGCCCTCTCTTGAGCCTTGCGGTTCATATGGTAGTCCAGCTGACACCTATTCCCCGCACCATCCAACACACCCATACTACGCCGGGAATACACCTAATTAATTGGCCAAGCTGCCCCATCTCAGCATGTGGTTGGCACTGTAAAGTCAGGTTACATGCTCCATGAACCGGTCCTTAGGATCCAGGCAAGTACTAAACACAAACCCGAGTCTCGTGCACCCAGCACACAACCAAAACATCCAACTTGCCTTGATCCCTACCTCTACATAACTCACAGTATCTCATTCAAGAGTATGTTAAAATAAAATGATGATCTCATATCCCAAATATCCCATTCTAAGCATGGCTAAGCATATGCATAATAATAAATGACATGATAAAATAAATCCCAACCCAAGCTACAAGGAAAACAGGGTAATGCAATTCTAGGGAAACTTCCTAGCATGGGTTTCATATTTAACTTGACAATGCAATAATTCTATCTAAACATCCTAATATAGGATCAAAGTGGTCAAGGACACTTGCCTCCTTCCTGCTGCTCTTGAAATGGGTAGTCCTGATCTTGGAAAGGAATAACTTGCTCTTGAGCAGGTTCTACATCATACCATCACACATAGCAAAAGAAAAATAACAACCCATAAGACATAGTTCACACTTCCACTTCATACAAACCACACATTCATATTTATGAAAGTCATTCACCATTATGTGTGTTGGGGTTATTCTATGTGTGTTGATTTGGGGCTTGCATGCACTTTTAATCATGTGTATATGATTCCTACTTTTGTGTTCACATTTATACTTACATACTATATATATGAGTTTCCAATTTAAATAAATTCCTTATATTTAACTACTACACCTTTTTACTACCAAATAAGCATGAAAGGTATTTTCCTTCTCCATATGTGTCTTCATAATTTCTACCAACCCTAAACTGAACTCTTTGGATTTTAGAAACTCCATTTATCATTTACTAGTTGCTATATTTTCAGATTTATGTTCCCATGCATAAATGTGTACTTTATTATGAAAATAGTAAGAGACATCATCTAAACAGAATAGGTTCTGGTCCTAAATAATTTAATAACATATTTTGACCTTTGCCTCTGATGTAAAATATTTCACAATTATTTTTCCCTATTTTCTAGAACTATTCTTTACTTAAAAATGTGTCCCTAAACGTGAATAAATTAAACAGATTCAGTTCAGCCCAAAATATATTTTCATCTCACTCCAAAATTTCCTAAATACTGAGAAAATCTTTAATTTAATTTTGACAATATGTTTGTCCCACTTTTTAATTTTTAAACACTAGCCACATATTCAATTTCCTAAATTTAATACTAAACAGGGCTAAAAAATTAAACTTACCCCACTACAGGGTCTATAATATTATTTTAAGAATTTTCAGGGGTCTAGCTACTCATAACAGAGGTGTTTTTCCTAATTTTTATTAAGTCCAGGGGCTAAAACTGATTTTTAAATGAATTTACATGATTTTCTGGAGTTCCAGGGGCTAGATCAGATGTTTCCGGGGCTAGCTCTTATTTCCCGAGAACCCCAGGGGGTAGCACGTAAGATTTCCAGTCTTTATAACGCGGGGCTGACGTGGACCGTCCGATTTTAAACCGACGGCTGAGATTATAACATCGAACCGGTACGCGGGGATTTAAACCCTACCGTGCGATTTAAAACAAACGGCGCACAAGCGGCCACGTCGCTCTGATCGAGCGAGGGCGGCGCTGCCGGCGGCGCACGGCGGCGGGAAGCGGCGATTTCGCCGGAGACTTTCGGATTTTCGAGAATTCTTCCTAGAACTGTGATTTTACGGCATAGATCGGTGGAGGAGAGGTTGGGGATCTCACCTGGAGGTTTTCTTGAGCCCGGAGGTCCTGGAAGGTGATCGGCGACAAGGTCCGAGTTGAATTCATGGCGAGACTCGTCGGCGCTGTGTTTACACCGCAAGTCACCGAGTTTTCTGCACCTGCAAGGTTCCCCGGAGGCGGTGGATCAAGACCAGCGAATTAGATCGGAATTTCCGAGCTTAGATCGGCTAGAATTTGCCGGAGAAGGCTCGGGTTCTCACCGGAGTAAAAACAGCAGATCGCGTGGAAAAACAGAATGAGGCCGGGGTTTTTATAGATGGGGGATGGCGGTGGGTTTGTTTAGATCGAGTGGGAGTCCTCCGGAACCAGAATTCGGCTGGGATACGCGAGAATTCCCGATCAGTTTCGATTCGGATGAGAGAGTCCGGCGCTGGCGCGAGGTACACGATGAACTGGCGGGTCCCGCCTGTCAGTGGGAGGAAGCGGCGCGCGCGGCTGCGGGCTGGCGCGGGCGCTGGTTGGGCCGGCTAGTGGGTTTCGGCCCACTGGCTGGTTTTTTTCTGTTTTTCCTTTTCTTTTTCTATTTCTTTTCTGTTTTGAGTTTAATTTGAATTCCAGTTTGAATTTGAATTTTTGCAAAACATGCAACACGTCCAAAAATTTTTAAATTTCCCTCTTAACATGATTTAGGGTCTTAACACGATTTTTGGGGTGTTACAGCTCTACCCCCCTTAAAATAAATCTCGTCCTCGAGATTGATGGTTCTAAGAAAACAATTCCGGAAATTGTGCCTTGAGCTCATCTTCCCGATCCCAGGTGGCTTCCTCTTCTGAGTGATGCTTCCACTGCACCTTG
Organism: Neostapfia colusana; assembly: GCA_030760725.1. NCBI lineage: Eukaryota > Viridiplantae > Streptophyta > Magnoliopsida > Poales > Poaceae > Neostapfia > Neostapfia colusana. Next base: position 33,346,096 of record JASWHV010000013.1, on the reverse strand, counting down.
CACATCCGGATTCTTTTATTTCTGGTGAGGCGTTCCATTGTCTCCAAAATCTTGTATGGTTTCTCGGCATAAGACAAATCCTCAGCTACGTCCACTTCATTTATGGGTAACACCTCCTCAGGCGTCCTCAGGCATTTCTTGAGTTGTGACAAGTGGAATACATCGTGCACATCTGATAGACGAGCCGGTAATTCTAGTTGGTACGCCACTTCGCCTTTCCTCTCCAAAACTTGAAAGGGTCCGATGTATCGAGGTGACAACTTCCCTTTCACCTTGAACCGACGAAGTCCTCTGATAGGGGACACCTTGAGATAGACATAGTCTCCCATGTTGAAAAAGAGCTCTCTTCTTCGTACATCGGCATAGCTCTTTTGGCGTGTCTGTGCTATCCTCAAGTTATTGTGAATTTCCCTCACATTCGCCTCGGCTTCTTGTAGTACTTCTGGACCAAACACTTTACTTTCCCCTGTTTGGTTCCAAAATAGGGGAGTTCTGCACTTCCTCCCGTACAAAGCTTCAAATGGTGACATCTTCATACTAGCTTGATAGCTGTTGTTATAGGAAAACTCCGCATACGGTAAGTTCTTGTCCCAACTCCTATTGTTTTTGAGTGCCCATGCCCTCAGCATATCTTCAAGGATCTGATTGGTTCTCTCCGTCTGCCCGTCGGTTTGGGGATGATAGGCAGAACTAAAGTTCAGATGGGTTCCCATGGTTTCGTGCAACTTCTGCCAGAACCTTGAGGTGAACTGTGTCCCTCGATCCGACACTATCTTCTTTGGCACTCCATGGTAACACACGATCCTTGCCATGTACAACTCTGCCAATTTGGATCCGCTGTAGCTTTCATTCACGGGGATGAAGTGAGCTACCTTAGTTAGCCTATCAATGATGACCCTTACCGAATCATATCCTGATTGGGTCCTAGGCAATCTCACGATGAAATCCATGCTGATTTCTTCCCATTTCCATTCAGGCACTTTGAGAGGTTTCAATAATCCCGCGAGTCGTTGATGTTCTGCATTCACCAACTGACATGTGTCACATAGGGCAACATGTTCCGAGACATCACGCTTCATACCATGCCACCAATACCTGCTCTTGAGGTCCTGGTACATCTTCGTACTCCCAGGATGAATGGAATAGTCAGAATCATGAGCCTCCTTCAAAATCAATTCACGGATCTCTTTTACTTCTGGCACACATATTCTTTTCCCGTGCCACACCATTCTTTGTTCATCCCCTCTAAAACTAGGAGCTTTATTTTCCTTGATGAGTTGCCTGATCTCTTGTATCTTCTCGTCTTTCTTTTGACCCTCGCGGATGTCTCGCTCTAGTGTGGAGTCCACTTCCATGGCAATGGCTTCACCACTATTTACCAGGCATAGATTGAGCCTTATAACCTCGTCCTTCAATTCTGCAGGCATGTCCTTCAAGCTCAACTTATTGACCTGCACTTTCCGACTTAAAGCATCGGCCACGACGTTTGCTTTCCCAGGATGATAGTTGATGCCCACATCAAAGTCATTGATTAGCTCTAACCATCTCCTTTGTCTGAGGTTGAGTTCTGGCTGTGTGAAAATGTACTTCAAACTCTTATGATCCGTATATATCTCTGTCCTTTTCCCCATCAAATAGTGCCGCCAAATTTTCAACGCGTGTACCACTGCGGCTAGTTCTAGGTCAGGTGTAGGATAGTTCTTCTCGTGCTTCTGAAGCTGCCGGGATGCATAAGCCACGACATGCCCTTCTTGCATGAGAACACATCCCGACCCGTTTCCAGAGGCATCGTAGTACACCGTAAAGTTCTTTTGCATATCTGGCATAACGAGCACTGGGGCTATCACTACAGGAATTGGGACTATAGACGACGGTCGGAAACCGTCGTCAATAAGGGCACTACCGTCGTCAATAAGTTATTGACGACGGTAAAACTTTATAGACGACGGTTTTCGGCTGTCGTCAATTATTAGTCGTCAATAAATTTATTGACGATGGTTACCGTCGTCAATAATCTTATTGACAACAGCTAAATCTAGCTGTCGTCAATAAACTTATAGACGACAGCTAAATCAGGTTGTCGTCAATAAGCTTATTGACGACGGCCAGGAAACCGTCGTCAGTAACCGTGGCTTATTGACGACGGTTTACACTAGGCCGTCGTCAATAACAATTGCTTATTGACGACGGTTTCTGGTACCTGGCCGTCATCAATACTAATGGCTTATTGACGACGGCCAAGTACCAGAAACCGTCGTCAATAAGCTTTCCAAATTTTTTTTAAAAAACAGAAAATCCTGCCCTGGCTTCGAGGCCAGCCCTGGCTCGATGGCCAGATCACAGGCAATCAAAATATACATCACAGAATTGCATAAAAACACTATACGCACGCCACACTACCCTACGCTACCCCGACCGCTGCCACCGGAGTCCAGGAAGTCGTCGTGCGCTCGTCCAAACGCTGGTTGCTGAGGGGATGGAGTTTCCTGAGCCCGCGTCGCCGATCCCTATGATGTACATGTATAGTTAGACAAATTAGAAGTTCACAAATGTGTATATGATTAAATAAACTCATTACAAGTTAAAATTGAGCAAGTTAGCTAGATTTGGCTATGTTTGAGTAAGTTTGCTCATATTTTACTAAGTTTGAGAAGTATGGACTAGTAGTGTTTGTGTTTGAGCTAGTTCAAAAAGTTTTGGCTATGTTTGAGTAAGTTTGGTCATATTTGACTATAGTTGAGTAAGTTGTACCATATTTTACTCAGTTTGAGGATGTTTAACTAGTTTTCTCTAAGTTTAAGTAAGTTTGATCAAATTCAACTAAATTTGAGCAAATTTAACTAGTTGCAGCTATTATGAGAAATTTTGTACCTGTGCTCCTGACGTCGGCCCCTGTGGTAGCCGTATCGGTGGCGGCGCCCACTGAGGCAAGACAACGGGTTGTCCTGTGGCCATAGCCTGCAAATATGAAGTAAATTATTATACATGTCATTTATATATTAGAAATGTTGAGTACAATGATCTGAACTTACCTGCATGGCAGCTTGCAGCTGTAGCATGTACGAGTGTTGATACTCGTCCCTAGCCCGGAGCTCGGCTGCCTGCCTCTCGTTCGCGAGCCTCAGCGCTTCCTGCGTCCTCTGGAGCTCCTCCTGGACACTCTGGAGCTCCAGATCACAGCTGCCACGCCTGCTGGATCCACCCTGCGGTGAAGAGGCCCTCGAGTAAGACCGCACCTCCCTCGAGTCTACTACTCCATCGAAGATGGCCAACCTACACAACGAAGTAAGAGTATTAAAGTTTCGTATCTCAAAGTTAATGAAAGTAAATGAAAACAACAGAACTCACCGGCCGTGAGGTTTACCGCCACCGCTTGCATAGGCGGCTTCAGGTACGATCGGTGAGTTCTGCCAATCGTAATCGTCGCCTCGAAGCCTCCGCACCTCCTCCCCATACTTTTCCTGAAAATACAAAAAATTAAAGTCATCAAAAGTTTTAAAGATAATACAATTAAGTCAACTAAAGAACTCACCAACGTCTCTGTCACTGTCTGAGAAGACAGCTGATCAGACTGCGAGGGGTCACTTCCCATGTGACCCCTCCTCCACACCTGGATAGCGGTCGGCTCCTGACCGATCTCGCGCTCCTATCGATACGTGTTAGCACAATGATAGCGATAGAAATTAACTAGAATATAATTCGAGTATCACTTACCATCCGTTTAGCAAGGCGTACGTAGCCGTCCCCGCCAAGACGGTGTTTCCCGTCCGTCCCTCGACTCTGTCGGCGGGTCATCGACACTCCTTGGAAGCCCTGGCTCGCCCAACGAGCACACAGGGAACTGTAGGCGTCCGGACAGGACTCAAGCCACGGTACGCTGACCTGCACACATTTGTTGTTGGATGAAAACATAGATGAAAATTGAATAATGAAGCAAAGTAAAATAAAGAATTTACCTCTGCGTACTGTGCCTCCGTCAAGTACTTGTCCGCCACATCCCTAAACTGCCCCGGCTCACCCTCGTCCGGATGCAACTTATAGTACGCCTTCGTAGCCTGAATGCGAGCCGTTGAAATCGACTGCGTCAGGAGCTTCCTAGCATTGTTGTTGAAGACCAGGCGAGCGTGATCCAGCTGGGCCTCGTCCTCCAAACGGTAATATTTCTACAAGTAGAAATATACAAGTTAATGTATTTAGCATATAATAGGTTCGCATTTAACGAATAGACGATTTACTTACCATGAATTTATGCCACACATGCTCCTGGTGGTTGCCGTAGGTAATGTCCTGGGCTGTAGCGTAATCGTCCCAAGACGTAGCAGCCCGTCCGTTCACTAGACCGGGGTAGTGACAACGGATGAGCTGGCCCAGGACAGCATTGACCTGGCGGTGGCGTCCTTGACCCGTGAACGAGTCATCGGCCCAAGACCTAATACACGATTCTCAATTAGTACATATATAAGTGTTAAAATATCTAAATTGATTTGTTATAGATTTACTTACCTATCGCCAACCGGACGAATAACGACCCGATCTTCTAGCCGTGCAGGAATCGGAGTGGCTCCTCCTGTAACGCCGTTGTGGAGCCGGCTCCACATCAGGCTCTGTGGAAGGCTCTGAAGCAGGGTCTGAATCCTGCGGTGCCGGAAACTGAAGAGGATCCGAAGCAGGATCTGTAACAGGCTCCGAAACCTGTGGTGTCTGAAGAGGACCTCTGGCCTCTGTCTCCTCAGACGTAGAGTCATACTAAAAATTTGAAGATTGGTAATATAGATTTAAGAAAGTTATTTATATAATTTATGTAATTTAATATTCTTTACCTGTCGTGACCGCTCTCGTGACCCCTGGCCTCTGTCGAGGCCCAACAGCTGAGACAGACTACCATTGCTAGACTGACAACTCTGGAAAACGGAGTCTGCTCTCGGGGGCAGAAAGCCCCGCGTCCCCCGTCGTCTACTGCTCGATGACATCCTGATGAAAGGAAATTTGATAATGAATTTAAAGGAAAATATAGAAGACAAAAGAAGAGATGAAAGAAACGATACTTGTACTCAATTTCAAAATTCATCAGTATCACGTTCATGTACTCTACTTCGTAAACCGGACCATCGATCTTTTGTCATGGTTGTTCGCCGTTTTCGTTTTTTCACATTATGAGTCTGTACATCTTGTGCATCTCCAACTAATTCATCGAGTCGTAGACCAGGCTCAACGACAAAAGAATCCGGCAACTCTTCTTCTTGGTAAACAACATCTGCCTCATCAATGTAACTAGTATTGTCCGATGTATATAACCGCTCACGAGGATTCACCTTTTGTACAACCCACCATGCACTAAGTTTTTCGCATGGATATTGTAGATAGTACACTTGTTGGACTTGGTGTGCAAGGACAAAGGTGTCATAGCCTCGTAGTCGGTCCTTGTGTTTGACTTCTACCATGCCAAATTGGTTTTGTCGAGTTCCATTGTTATTATCAAACCAATCACAGTCAAAGAAGACTACTTTAAGGTCTTTACTCCCGGCAAAACTAAATTCTAGGATTTTGTTTATGATCCCATAGAAATTAGTTTCATGTCCTTCGGCATCGGCGGCCCTCGTCACAACTCCGGTGTTTGATGTTGCCCTTAGAGGACGTTGAGCTTCAAATTGAGTTGAACGGAATCGGAACCCATTGACATCATATCGACCGAAGAGTTTAACTTTAATGGATCCGTTGGACAGTTGTCGCAAATCTTCATGAACACCGGCTTGTGTCTTGCACTGTCCAACATATGAAGTAAGAAGACTATTTTATGCTATGAACATAATTACTAAGACGAACAAGACAAGGAAAACGTTACATGATTTCGAAACCACGTTTGGAAGTTAGGTCCTCCATTTACTCCATAGTGTCGCATTGTTTGTATTTGCTTGCTAGTAGGTTGCTGCTTAGACTTCCAATTTTGTCGATCGAACTCACTAAATCAGGACAAAACAGAATTATTGGTGTAGATGTATAACACACCACGCAAATTAGTATGGATGTTGAACAACCACTTATTGAAAAAAATTGTCCATCCCATTTATGTTAGCGTACATGTATAACAAAGCAGCTGTCTTTTCATCTGCTGAAGCATCATAGCACGTGCCACTACCAACAGTGGTGCCTCTCGTTTGAAAAAGTGAGAGTTCGCTACAAGAGGTTGCTTCAGCCATATTATACCGTAACACCGATGCATTAACATTGTGTTCTTCTGCAAAGTAGACACTTGAAAAGTGTCCTATCTCCTAAAGTGTAAATGCTTCGGCGATGCATCCTTCAACCCTTGCCCTATTACGAACCATCGGTTTTAGACATCTGAGTGCTCTTTCAATGTGGTACATCCACCTATATTGAACAGGGCCACCTACTTTAGCTTCATATGGAAGATGGATTAGAAGGTGTTGCATTGGATTGAAGAACCCTGGAGGAAATACTTTTTCCATCTTACATAAAAGCACGGGTATCTCTTTTTCCAACTTCTCCATCATCTCCCTTTTGATTTCTTCAGCACAAAGCTGTCTATAAAAATAGCTAAGCTCGGCTAACACCTTCCAAACCTCATCGTCAAGATAGCCTCGAAACATAACCGGCAGAAGTCTTTCCATGATTATGTGATAATCATGGCTCTTCAAACCAGTAAGATTTCCAGTCTTAACATTAACGGCTCTTCTCAGGCTAGCAGCATAACCGTCTGGGAACTTCAACTGTTTCAACCACTTGAAGACTTCTTTCTTTTCTTTTGGTCGAAGGCAGAAAGAAGCTCGTGGTTTGCCACCAGCTTCGGAGAGCTCAAGACTTGGTCGGTTACAAACCTCTGTCAAATCCTTCCGAGCTTTTATATTGTCTTGTTTTCCCCGTCATATCCAAGCACGTGCTTATGATGCATTCGCCCATGTTACGTTCCTGGTGCATGACATCAATGTTATGCATTAGAATTAAAGACTTCATATACGATAACTCCCATAGTGCACATATATGAGTCCAATTGTGATCCTCTCCGTAACCAACAAAATATCCAGGACGACCTTCATCTGGCACTAGATTGTTTAGCTGTTTAACAATTTCCGACCCATTCAGACGTTGTGGTGGTCCCTTTTTTACAATGGTACCCTTCCTGAAGGCATTTCTCTGTTGTCTAAACACGTGATTTGGCGGTAACCAACATCTATGACAATCAAAGTAGCATATCTTGCCACCATGACTTAGACGAAAACAATCCGTGTCCGAAGCACATATTGGACATGTCAATCGACCATGAGTGCTCTAGCCAGAAAACATGCCGTAAGCTGGAAAATCATGAACAGACCACAAGTACGCAGCTCGAAGGTTGAATTTCTATTTTCTATAACAGTCGTACACTTCGACTCCTGTCCATAACATTTTGAACTCTTCAATCAATGGCTGCATCATCACGTTCAGTCGTGAACCAGGATGATCCGGTCCAGGATCAATAAGGCATAGGAACATGAACTCATACTTCATACAAAGCGATGGTGGTAAGTTGTACGGAATAGCGAACACGGGCCAACAAGAGTATGGTGTGGCATTTGTACTAAACGGTGAGAAGCCATCTGTCGCCAATCCAAAGCGAATATTTCTCGCGTCATTGGCAAAATCTGGATCAAAGCGGTCAAGCACCTTCCATGCCTCACCGTCCGACGGGTGCACCATCATGATGTTGTTCTCACGTACACCTTTTTTATGCCACCTCATGTGTCTAGCTGTTTTTTTAGATAGAAACAAACGCTTGAACCTAGGTGTGACAGGCAAGTAGCGAAGCTGCTTCTGTGCGACTTGAGTCATTACTTTTGAACCGTCGTCATTAACAGCTTCGACAAATCTCGCTTTACCACATTTTAATCACTTGTTCTCGTTGGCATGCTCTCTCCAAAAAAGCATGCAATTGTCTAGACACATATCAATCTTCTCATATTTCATACCTAGACCAGAAATCAACTTCTTAGACTGATACATATCTTTAGGCACTTTATGTTGTTGTGGAAGGATATCGCTGATCAATTTGATAAGATCGTTGTAGCAGTTATTGGAGAAGAAATACATAGACTTAATGGCCATAAATCTAGTCATGAAAGTAAGGAGCGTCACTTCGGTGTGTTCATGCAACGGCTCTTCCGAAGCTTTGAGAAGCGTGAAAAACGCTTCAACCTCCGTTGGAGGAGGATCCTCCATCAATTCAGGATTTATGGCATCAAGCATCTCGTCCATCCTATCGACCCCCGTGTTGTCATCCTCATCTGAAACTTGTAAGGGTTGAGAAGAAGTCTCACCGTGAAAGGTCCACACCTCATAATCTTGCATGAAACCGTATCGACATAAGTGAAACGCCAAATTCACTTTGTCCCAACACTTTGCACCTTGACATTTCGTACATGGGCACCGCACCTTATCGATCTTTGACAATGAAAAAGCTCGATCTACAAAAGCATTTGTCTTTGCGAACCACTCATCTGAGTGACCACTAGAACTGTTCTTCCAACCGGTATACATCCAACTACGATCCTCACCCATGTTTGAATCTGCAGTTTAATGTCAAGGAAATTATAGTTACTTTATAATTTATTTATGTCATGGCCCTACATCTATTGGAAAGGATAGGTCCTAAACCCACCCAAGAGTGATCGAGCGGAGCGTGCTCATGACGAGATGCGTGGTATGGATCCGAACAAAATTTCAGCAGCATAACCCCGCTGTTCTCCACTGCACACCCGAAAATGGTGCAGCAGAGAACAACAGGGGTATGCCGTCGAAATCTTGTTTAGATATAAACCCGCGTTTCATCACATGCCATGCCCCCTCGGTCACTCCCAGGCTGTCCAAAAAGGGACAATTCCGAACGTACACGCCTCACATGCGTAACACATGTGAGACGGGCCCGCTCAAAACGGGTGACGCATGTTGTATAGGTTTACGTCAATCTTTCATTTTTGAGTCATTTAGAAGAGAGAGAGGAAAGAACGAGAGAGAAGGAAAGAACGAGAGACAAAGAAGTGGGTCAGCCGTCCTAAGTTATGTCCCGTTGGGGCCTGCCACTATCTTACGACGCCTTTAGGGTTAGCCGTCGTACGTTATGCCCTGTCGTAAGTGGGTCAAAGATGAAACCGCACCGTCGGGGCCCGCCATCCACGCGCGGGAGCTTGCCGTCCTCCGTGCCTGTCTCGACTAATACATTACCACTAAATGAGCCGTGACAGACCCTAAATGGGTCGTGTCAGGCCGGACCGGGCCGAAACCCATTTATTTACATATAGTAACTAATCACACAATCAATCAAAGTATTAATTAAACAATAATCAATTACAATACTAATTAAACAATTAATCAACTAAGGTCGGACAGCGCGGCAGGGTTAAGTTGTAACTACTAAGAGTTGTATCAACATGGGTGCATAGGCTTATTATTTTTGTTTTACTTGAATTATGTCCTTCAATCAGTTGCACATCATGTTCAGTATGGATGGTGTTGTTTATTAATAGTATCACAGATTAGGACTCTTGTAAATTTGAAGTATATAATATTCATTGAATTTTAACTTTATACAGAAATACTTCGGTGCTGCATTGGGCAAGGGAAGACAAGCTGCAAAAACGTAAGTTTATCTGTCTTCAATCCTTTTTTGTTCTTCTATTCTTAGATACTTATCGATACATCAAAAATATCCAACAAATACCGTTGTCTTAGTGTAAAGGCGTATATTAACACAACTCATTTTTCTGAGAAGCAAAATACAGGAAAGGAGGGATACTCCATATCATCTTGGCATCTAAAATATTATTATTTGGTAGTTACAGTTATAACATTCATTTATTTTTCTATCCTTACACAGAAATTTAAAGTGGACAAGCCAGATGTTTTTTCTGCATAAGCTTCTTCCTTTTTTATTATTAGTTATTGGACCGAGTTTACCACTATAAGATTATAGGCAGGATTGATTTGTATAATTAAAGCTACACCCCCGTTTCCTAACAAACTTTGAGTTTAACTTAATTTGAATGAGGTAACTAATGACATCAGCTTTTGTGACCCATTATTAACAAGAAAATTTCAGCATTTGCTATAAGTGTACTTTGTTGCATTGGTCTGACTACTATGCAAAATTTCATGTTGATGACCATCAGAATGATTCTGAGTGAAACTCTTTGAATGTTGTCTTGCAGGGAGATAGAGAAGTTAAAGCTTTCAGAGCTTACCTGCCGTGAAGGCATTGTTGAAGTTGCAAAGATGTATATGCCTTAAGTCTTTTCCTATAACAGTAAAGCTTTGCTGCTTTATTACAGTTTCGTATTTTCCTTGAATGTATGCTATTGTCTATCACTTTCACTTCATTTTTATTTATATTATTAATATTACTTATGTTCCATGTTACTCTAGAAATTTTGTGCCCTTAATTATATAACAAGCACAGGGGTGCACTACAGTAGTAATTATTGTAGTAGTCAATAGTCATCAAAGGCTTCTTTATTCCTTTTTATACTAGAAATCTTTCGTATAAATTAGAAGACTGCATTGCATTGTAATCACAATTCAAACATTAGCTTAATGAATTTAGAAATAAGCTCTAGTCAGTATAGGTGCACGATAGATGACTATTCATCAAGTGATGACTCTAGTCAGTTTATTTGTGGATGTTTAGCTTTGAGGTTGTCAAGTTTCTTTTCTACTTTCTGCTTATGGATGCTGATGAACCTGAAGAAGCTAAACCTGAGTTTTAACAATCTGTTTTCAATGCAGAATTTATGGAGTGCATGATGAAGCGAAGGACAAAGCTTTTGAGTTGGAGCTGAGTTGGATATGTGATGAATCAAACCGTCAGCATCAGAAGGTGGCCAGCGCGAGGTGGAGGAGGGGAGGGGGAGGGAGGTGGCGTACTCGTTGGTCGGCGGATCAGCGGCTGCGGCAGGGACCGGCGGCGGCGGGGACCGGCGGCGGCGGCGACCGGCGGGGACCGGCGGGGAGGGCGACGGCGACGAGACTGATCGGCGCGAGTCGGGAGGCGGCACTGTGGCCGCCTCCCGGCTCGCGTACGGGTTATATGATTGACGACGGTGCCAGGTCAGCGTCGTCAATAACTCCTCTGGTGGGCCCGAATTAAGTTAAAGACGACGGGCACCGTCGTCAATAACTTATTGACGACGGTTCTCGTTCAGCCGTCGTCAATAACTGTGTTATTGACGACGGTGCTAGGTCACCGTCGTCAATAACTCCTCGGGTGGGCCCGAATTAAGTTAAAGACGACGGGCACCTTCGTCAATTATTTATTGACGATGGTTCTCGTTCAGCCGTCATCAATAACTGTGTTATTGACGACGGTGCTAGGTCACCGTCGTCAATAAGTCCTCGGGTGGGCCCGAATTAAGTTAAAGACGACGTGCACCGTCGTCAATTATTTATTGACGACGGTACTCGTTCAGCTGTCGTCAATAACTGTGTTATTGACAACGGCTTTGTCTAGCCGTCGTCAATAAAATTAAAGACGACGGCCCCGTTGACAATAAATTTGGCCGTCGTCAATGATCGTTTTTCCTGTAGTGTGTTGTTAATCTTTCTTTTAACTCCTGAAAACTCATCTCGCACTGTGGCGTCCATGTGAATGTGATTCCCTTCTCCAACAGTTTGGTGAGAGGTCTCGAGATCTTGGAGAATCCCTCAATAAACCGTCGATAGTATCCAGCCAATCCCAAAAAGCTTCGAACTTCCCCGACATTTTCAGGGGTCTTCCACTTCTGTATATCCTCGATTTTGGCGGGATCTACGGAGATTCCTCCTTCCGAGATTATATGTCCTAAGAAGGGAACTCTCTTCAGCCAAAATTCACACTTGCTCAACTTGGCATATAGTTGGTGTTCCCTCAGCCTCTGCAACACCAACCTTAGATGTTTCTCATGTTCTTCTTCATCTTTGGAGAAGACGAGAATGTCATCTATGAAAACCACCACAAATTTGTCCAGATATTCCATGAATACCTTGTTCATGAGATACATGAAGTATGCCGGGGCATTAGTTAGCCCGAAAGGCATGACAGTGTATTCATACAGTCCGTACCGAGATACGAAAGCTGTCTTGGGAATATCAGATTGCCTTATCTTGAGTTGGTGGTATCCCGACCTGAGATCAATTTTTGAGAACACACAAGCTCCCCTCAACTGATCAAACAAGTCTTCAATGTGGGGTAATGGGTACTTGTTCTTGATGGTTACCTCATTCAAGGCACGGTAATCCACGCATAACCTTTGGGTTCCGTCCTTCTTGGGCACAAATATCACCGGAGCTCCCCATGGTGAGGAACTAGGGCGAATATACCTGTTCTCCGTCAATTCTCTCAAATGATCCTTGAGTTCTTCTAGCTGCTTGGAGTCCATCCGATAAGGTCTCTTGTATATCGGGGCTGTTCCAGGCACTAGCTCAATTGCAAATTCCACTTCACGATCGGGAGGCATACCTGGCAACTCCCCCGGAAAAACATCTGGATATTCCCTGATGGTCCTGATCTCCTCCACTTTCACCTCAACTTGATTTTAATTTAATGTCCCTCCTAGGCTCGTGTATTGTTATGAACTTTACTCTTGTGCCACTAGGGTGAGTTAGTTCCACCGTTCTGGTCGAACAATGGATGATTCCTTTATGTTTTGTCAACCAATCCATGCCCAAAATAATATCGATCCCTTGGGAATCTATCACTATGAGGTTGGCAGTAAATACCACCCCATTAATGTCTAGGTTCACTTTGGGACACACTTGTCTTGTCCTTATTTCTCCCCCTGGAGAGTTTACAGCTAGCATATGGTTCATTTGTGTTTTTGCTAGGTAATGCTTCTTAACAAACCCTTGAGCAATGAACGAGTGGGTAGCACCAGAATCAAACAGCAGGGTTGCAAGGTGTAAATTGGCAGGAAACTTACCAACTACCACATCGGGTGCCTCTTGCGCTTCCTCCAGTGACCTGGTTCACCCATCCTCGCATCACATTCTGCTGTTGTGGTTGTGCGGGCTTCTTCTTTGGGCATTTATGGGCGTAGTGCCCCACTTCTCCGCAGCTAAAACATTGCACCCCAACCTTAGGTGCTTGTCCTTTGTTTTCTTGGGGTTGGTTTGGGGGTCCTTGTACTGCTGGTCGAGGTGGATATGCAGGGCGAGGCTGCTGTACAAACTGACGTTGTGGCTGTGCTGGTGCTGCCGGAGGCCTGTAGTTCGGGTTGTACCCTCTTGGTGCTGAGTAGGGTACCGCAGCACGGTTCGTCTGCCCTGCTGGTTTCTGCATCAGACGGGGGCGGGTGTTGCTCCCTGAGGCCTGATGTGACCACCCGGCCTTCCTCTTGTTCTCATTTTCCAAGGCCTTCAGCTTCCGTTCTACCACAAACGCTCTGTCCACCATCTTTTGGAAGCTTTCATATTCGTTGGAGGACATTGCGCACTGCATTTCTGCGGTAAGCCCTTCCACGAAACAATCCTGTTTCTGCTCATCAGTCTCTATGTCCCGTGGGGCATAACGGGATAGTTGGGTGAATTTAGTGAGGTATTCCCTCACAGTCATGTTACCTTGCTGCAACCCCAAAAACTCCTTCCTCTTGTTTTTGAGTTCACCCCTTGGGATGTAATGGTTGCGGAAGCTACGCTTGAACTCTTCCCAAGTGATGTTCTCAGGGTCCTGATGGGCGGCCACGTAGGCGGTCCACCAATCAGCAGCAGGTCCATGCAATTGATGAGAGGCAAACAACACCCTCTCATACCCTTGGCACTGGATGATCCTCATCTTGCTTTCAATGTCTTTAGCCAATCATCTGCCTCCAGAGGTTCAGCAGCACTTGCAAACTTTGGAGGTTGAGTTCCTAGAAACTCACTCAACCTTGGTTGGTGTGGTGCAGCTTGTGGAGGTGGAACTTGATGCAAGTTGGCCACCACTTGAGTCAAGTTCTGGATGAGCTGATTTTGATTCTCCAGCATTTGGTGGAGGGGATCAACTCCTTCACGGCGACCACCCCGGTCCTGGCCTCCAGAAAGATGAGGGTTGCATGCCTCATCGTTGTTGTTGGCGGGGTTGGCAGCACGTCCTTTTCCTCTTCCGGCCATCTGGCAGAATCAACCAATGTAAATTTGAAAGCATTTAGTATCATCTTACTACATTCATTGTTTGTACTTTTGAAGTGTTGAGGGTTTGTTATACTTTTCTGAGGGTTTATTTCTCACACAAAAATAGATGCAATATTATTTCATGTGGGTTCACGCACCAAAGCAAAACAATCTAAAGACGAGGCTGTGGACAATTGCTCATGGCTTCCACAACTCACGTCACACACCAAGCATTAACACACCATTAACTTAACTTAACGACTCGACTATTCGACATCTTGCTAACTAAGGGAAGGACTTTACACTACTCGTTTTCTTGAGCAGGCTCCTCTGGATCTTCCTCATCATTTCGGCTGCCTTCTGACTCTGCTTTGGGTGGGGAGGCTGCTGGTGGAGAGGTTCGACGACGCCTGATCGCTCGACGATCCGGGGAGTCAGGAGTCCATGTATCATTCACGGTGACACACAGTTCATTCCCATCTCCTCTTTCCCTCGCCCTCAAGCAGGCTCGCAGCAACGCCTCCGTTTCCTTCAGGGTGTCCAGAACATCCTGAAGCTCTTGCTGACATTCCTGCAGTCGAGTGTTGAGCATAGCAGCATCCTCCAAGCACAAGTCCATGTGCTCATGAGAAGTCCCTTGCTGCACTGGCGGGTACTTATATTCCGTGGTACCACTCTCACGCTGGAGGACATACATGTACTCAGTCTTGTCCAGGTGGCGATGATAGATGTGACTCTGGCAGGTGATGGCCTCCCAGGTGACATCTTTCTCCGCATCGACCTGTGTCGCTCTACAAGCTGGAGAGTGGTGGATCTTAAGCAGCTGATTTTCGTGTATAATCCTCATCTCTGAACTCCATTCTTCCCTCTTCTCACGGATGGTCCTGGTGGAGTTATAGTGGATGATTAGCTTGCCCGTATTGCCGGCGGCTTCGAGCATACGTCGAAGACGGCGCAACAAGCCTCCTACTGCCAAACCGTAGGAATGGTACGTCACCGGACGGCTCTCCTCTCTTTCGGCAAGGGCAACTACGGGAACTCTCCCTCCTGTGGACTTGCGAGCGGTGCGAATCATGCGAACCATCTAAAAACAAAAAGCATTTAAACTTAGGTTAGATAAACTTTTTAAACAAAAATCCTATTTTGAATAAAAATTGGGGGTAAGGTGAAAAAAGTGACTCGTTAAATAACACTTTTCAACACACACCATGTAAAAATAGTTTTTAAGAAAATAGGGCCCTTAAATACGTCCATTTCTACCTAGGTCCACGTTCCTACGGGCAACCTTGGCTCTGATACCACTTCTGTCACACCCGGTTTTTCTGAAGAACAACCAAGTGAATATCACATGTATGCCAGGATCATTTTGTCATACATGTGATGACAAATAGTGAAGCATCATTTATTACAAGCCAGGTGTCGAATATAAATAAGTCTTACATAGCAAATGTCTCGATGGACAATAATAAGTTCATCACAAGTAAATAAACTAGCAGCGGAATAATTATTCTTATGGGCTCCGTCACAGGCGTTGCCCGGGGTCTCCATGAACCTAGAAACCTTCTTCGGGTCCAAAGTCTTGGTCCTTATACACCACCTCATTATCTTGACCTGAGCAGCAATATAAACCAACAAAATATGCAAGGTTGAGTACCGATGGTACTCAGCAAGTGTGGGAAAATTATATCATGCATGGCTAGAACAAGGAGAGGTTGATCTCATGGTTAAAGCACTACGCAATTAATACCTATCACCTTAGCTTATTAAGCACCTACATTACTACACGGGTGAAATGGTCCCAATTTCCCATCCCATCATCATAATCCAATAACCCTAACATCATTTCCAATGTTAAGCTCCCCACTTAACATCCACAACTTCCAAAACCATCAATCCTCTAATCATGAATAAGTCCAAGCCGCTCTTGACCGTGAGCACGGCTGTCATGACAGTTTTGACTCTGCAGAGTTTGTACCACTGTACCCACATGTAGTGATTTCATCCCCCGTTGCCGGGTGGACTAAAAGAACCTCCATTATGCTAGTGGCTACGAACCACATTCACACTTCCCAGGTGTGTAGCCAGGAGATCACTACGAAGCCTTTACAAAGGGATTCCCGACGAGCGTGGGCCCACTGAGGTTTCACCCCTAACAGCATACAAGAGGCTCCAACCCCGCTGCAGTGGCCCCCTCTTGAGCCTTGCGGTTCATATGGTAGTCCAGCTGACACCTATTCCCTGCACCATCCAACACACCCATACTACGCCGGGAATACACCTAATTAATTGGCCAAGCTGCCCCATCTCAGCATGTGGTTGGCACTGTAAAGCCAGGTTACATGCTCCATGAACCGGTCCTTAGGATCCAGGCAAGTACTAAACACAAACCCGAGTCTCGTGCACCCAGCACACAACCAAAACATCCAACTTGCCTTGATCCCTACCTCTACATAACTCACAATATCTCATTCAAGAGTATGGTAAAATAAACTGATGATCTCATATCCCAAATATCCCATTCTAAGCATGGCTAAGCATATGCATAATAATAAATGACATGATAAAATAAATCCCAACCCAAGCTACAAGGAAAACAGGGTAATGCAATTCTAGGGAAACTTCCTAGCATGGGTTTCATATTTAACTTGACAATGCAATAATTCTATCTAAACATCCTAATATACGATCAAAGTGGTCAAGGACACTTGCCTCCTTCCTGCTGCTCTTGAAATGGGTAGTCCTGATCTTGGAAAGGAATAACTTGCTCTTGAGCAGGTTCTACATCATACCATCACACATAGCAAAAGAAAAATAACAACCCATAAGACATAGTTCACACTTCCACTTCATACAAACCACACATTCATATTTATGAAATTCATTCACCATTATGTGTGTTGTGGTTATTCTATGTGTGTTGATTTGTGGCTTGCATGCACTTTTAATCATGTGTATATGATTCCTATTTTTGTGTTCACATTTATACTTACATACTATATATATGAGTTTCCAATTTAAATAAATTCCTTATATTTAACTACTACACCTTTTTACTACCAAATAAGCATGAAAGGTATTTTCCTTCTCCATATGGGTCTTCATAATTTCTACCAACCCTAAACTGAACTCTTTGGATTTTAGAAACTCCATTTATCATTTACTAGTTGCTATATTTTCAGATTTATTTTCCTATGCATAAATGTGTACTTTATTATGAAAATAGTAAGACACATCATCTAAACAGAATAGGTTCTGGTCCTAAATAATTTAATAAAATATTTTGACCTTT